>JAXCGZ010017385.1:22500-32500 GCA_037179515.1 Halocaridina rubra | reverse complement strand
GCGAGCGAAGATCCTTATGAACTTTGTGTGAAGATAGGATAAGAGAGGGATAAAGATTGAGGGAGAGGTGCACTGGATTCATTTACAGAAGAGTTGGCAGAAAAATAAGAGTCAAAGAGAGTGGCTTTGTCAGTGGGAGAGCAAGCCATAGAACCATCAGAATGAATGAGAAAGGGAGAGCTTTAGATAAAGAACATTTTGGAGAGGCTTTTGGCTAAGGACCAGAAACAATTGTCAGTGGGAGAGGGTTTAAGGTCATCAACTTTCCTTCTTATAAAGGAAGCCTTAGACTTTCGAATCTGAGCAGTACAGCGATTCCTAGCTGCTATAAAAGCAGTTCGAGTTAAATCAGAAGGAGTGGATTGGTACGACCAGTGTGCCTGATCCCTTGCCTGAATAGCCATGGAGCAGGTATGCTCACACCAATTATTAGGGGGTGAAAAATATTTCATGGAGGAGGGGATGTACGCCTCCATTCCTGAATTTTGATCTCAGCAATATTTAGGGCCACCTGATCAGAATTGCAGGAATGAAAGCAGTAGTCATCCCATGGGAAGTCAAAGAGGAAGTTACACAAATGTTCACGTTGGGTATGCTCTAAGTGCCAAAGGCTAACATTAACGGTTCTTTTATTTTTCTATTATTGTTGATAATCTAAAGATATATGTTAGTATTGCTCTATTTACTACTAAAAAGAATAGTTACTGGTACAATTGATATTATTATTTACATTTTTCCACTAGGAGGAATTGATGGAGTGGGAGCGAAAATGGAGGAGATTGAGATCACAGAGTGGTCAGATTTACCAAGAGGGGAAAGCACAGAATAAGAGTAGCTTAAAGGGTTAGAAATAAGAAATAGGTCTAGAATGTTGGCTCCATGTTCGTGTTGATTAGGGACACGAGTAAGGTACTTGATAATTTGCTTTAGATTGGGAGTAATAGAGAAAGCAAGGCCCTCACTTCCTCCCACATCAGTGTGAGAAGAATGACGCCACTCACTGTGGTGTGCATTGGAGTCTCCAATATAGAGAGCTTCGGCATGTGGGTGAGAAGATAATGACTCAAGGCAATATGATAGATATTCAAAGAGAACAGTAGCAGAAGCAAAGGAATATATTTGTAGTGGAGAGATAGATTTTCAACCAGAGAACATCAAAATCAGGAGAGTCAAGGTCCATGAACCTTGCAGTAAGTGTGTTAGTGTTGCAGTAGATACAGACCTCATCTTTGGAACGAAAACGAGAATACAGGTTATAGTGAGAGATTTGAAATGGATCAGTGGAAGCATGGCTAGAGAGCTGGGTTTCAAAGAGAAGGAGGAGGTTAGGGAGGGAAGTACCCATGTGCTGTTCCACAGACGAAAGATTAGAGTTCAGGCCACGAATGTTAGAAAAGCGAAGAGTGAAAGAAGGAGACCATTCAGGAGGTGCAAGGTTAAGGGCAGAACCATTACTACCACCAGGCGTGTCAACCCTCATGCCAGCATTTGAGTCAACAAGATCCCCGGCGATTCTAAACACCCCTCTAATATGACGAAAAAGAGGCCAAAAGGAAACAGATATGGGGAGTGTTGTGACTTGTCAAATGTAATGGCATAGCAAAAGATGTGTACCGAATACGCCAGAATATTTAGTGTAGATGTAAGTATAAGGATAGAACCGTCCTGAGGGAAGACTCAACCCAGAGCTGTCTAGACCAGTCCTAGTTGAATCCGTAATACCTTCAGTTGTAGTATTTCAACGGGCAGCTGGTGCCATGGCCAACCTACTAATCATAGTATCTAGCTCCCCTCCCATGCAAGACATTCTTCGTTCAAGGCCTTAAGGTGGTTCGTACAGTATCTGTCATAAAAAATCTTTTGGGGAATAAGAATAATGCAGTAGTAGTGAAAGCCAATGTCAAGTTATCAGGCTTAATAAGTACACATGTAGAACTGCATATTCACGAGACTGGATTTACTATGTGAAAAGAAAATAAAGCTTAAGAAGCATACAGTATCCATGGTTACAACATCTAAAAACCTTACAATACTGTTAATAATATTTGACCTCGGATCTGTAAAAGGTTATTTTTTTGTCAATCCCTTCACTATCTCATATTTCTGAAGAATGCTAATTATAACCCGGCTTCAAATATTCCAAATTATAAAAACCTAAGTTGGGCGGAATGAAAAATCAAAACCTCTTTAAGACGAGATCTTGAGAGCAAACACGGGTAGAATAACGAGCCAACACTCCACTTATAGCTCATAAAGAATGCTCAGTAATAAAAGATGATGATGATGATGATGACTCTGTGTGTGTGTGTGTGTGTATGTATGTTTGTGTGTGTGTGTGTGTGTGTGTGTGTGTGTGTGTGTGTGTATGTGTGTGTGTGTGTGTACTTACCTAATTGTACTTACCTAATTGTGTTTACGGGAAAGAGCCTAAAGCTCGTATCTTCCCGTCTCCTGATCGGTTCCATTTTATACTTAGTGATACTTATCATACCTGTCCTTAAAACTATGAATTGAGATAGCATTAACTACCTCCTCGCTTAGCGAATTCCAATTATCAACTACTCTTACACTGAAAAAGTATTTCCTTACATCCTGCAAAGAAGTTTTCTTACCAAGCTTCAAATTATGACCTCTAGTTCTAGAGCCAGCCATATCAAAATATCGATCCCTATCCACTCTATCATAACCATGAAGGAATTTAAAGATTGTCACCATATCCCCTCTCAATCTTCTAGCTTCGAGTGATGGCAAGTCTAATTCCCTCAGCCTCTCATTATAACTGAGATTGCGTATTTCTGGCACCAGTTTCGTGGCATGTCTTTAAAGTTTTTCAAGCTTAGCTATGTGCTTTTCAAGTGCGGATTCCAAAAGGGGGCTGCATATTCAAGTTTTGGCCTCACATAGGTTACATAAATATTTCTGAACATTTCCTTGTCCATGTGACTGAAGGCTACCCTTACATTTGATAAGAATGCACATGCTGCCCTTACTATGCCATTTATATGCATTTCTGGAGACAAATCTGCCAGTATGTTTACTCCTAGATCTCTCTCATTTTCTGTCTCTTGTTGTACTCCAGCCACCGAGTAGTCAAGCTTGGGCCCTCTTGCACTTGTACCCATTCTCATTACCTTATGTGTGTGTGTGTGCGCGCGCGCGCGCGCGTGTGTGTGTGTGATTACCTAATTGTGATTACCTAATTGTGTTTACGGGAAAACGCTCAAAGCTCGTATCTTCCCGTCTCCTGATCGGTTCCATTTTATACTTAGTGAAGTGTGTGTGTGTGTGATTACCTAATTGATTACCTAATTGTGTTTACGGGAAAGAGCCCAAAGCTCGTATCTTCCCGTCTCCGTGATCGGTTCCATTTTTAGACTTAGTGATACTTATCATACCTGTCCTTAAAACTATGGATTGAGGTAGCATTAACTACCTCCTCGCTTAGCGAATTCCAATTATCAACTACTCTTACACTGAAAAAGTATTTCCTTACATCCTGCAAACAAGTTTTCTTACGAAGCTTCAAACTATGACCTCTAGTTCTAGAGCCAGCCATATCGAAATATCGATCCCTATCCACTCTATCATAACCATGAAGGAATTTAAAGATTGTCACCATATCCCCCCTTACTCTTCTAGCCTCGAGTTGATGGCAAGTCTAATTCCCTCAGCCTCTCATCATAACCGAGATTGCGTATTTCTGGCACCAGTTTCGTGGCATGTCTTTGAACTTTTTCAAGCTTAGCTATGTGCTTTTTCAAGTGCGGATTCCAAAAGGGGGCTGCATATTCGAGTTTTGGCCTCACATGCCTCACATAGGTTACATAAATATTTCTGAACATTTCCTTGTCCATGTGCCTGAAGGCTACCCTTACATTTGATAAGAATACATATGCTGCCCTTAATACGCCATTTATATGTATTTCTGGAGACAAATCTGCCAATATGTTTACTCCTAGCTCTCTCTCATTTTCTGTCTCCTGAAGTTGTACTCCAGCCACCGAGTAGTCAAGCTTGGGCCTTCTTGCACTTGTACCCATTCTCATTACCTTACATTTTGAGGTAATTGAAATTTCATTAGCCACTTTTCTGACCACTCATGCAGATTATTTAGATCCTCCTGAAGTTCTCTACCATTGTTCTCGTTTTTTACTTTCTTCACAATCTTTGCATCATCTGCAAACATATTCATGAATGAATTTACAGACTCTGGTAGGTCATTTACATATACAAGGAACAAAAGTGGCCCTAAAACTGAACCCTGTGGAACTCCACTACTAACTCTTCTCCATTCAGACACTGAGTGTCTTACTCTAACCCTCTGTTCCCCTTCCTTCCCCTTCCTTCTAAGTAAGTTTTTATCCATTCCAAGACATTTCCACCTATTCTAGCCATTGATTGCAGCTTCCTAATAAGTCTCCCATGTGGAACAGTGTCAAACGCTTTCTGGAAGTCTAGGAATATGCAATCTGCCCAGCCCTCTCTTTCCTGTACGATTTGGCTTACCTCATCATAAAATTCTAATAAGCTTGTTACTGTTGATCTTCCTTCTCTGAAGCCATGTTGCCTCACTGACAAAAAGTTGAAGGATTCCAAGTGAAGAGAGATATGTTTCCTTAGTAGTTTCTCCATAAGTTTGCAAACTATGCTGGTCAAGGAAACTGGTCTATAGTTCAGCGCCGTATCCCTCCTTCCCTTTTTGAAGATAGGTATCACATTTGCTTGTTTCCAGCATCTTGGAATCTCCCCCGACTCCAATGACTCCTTAAATATGATACTTAGTGCCACTGATATTGTGTTTGCGCATTTTTTAAGCACATGAGGGGATATGTCATCAGGACCTGTAGCTTTATGAACATCTAAATCCAAACATCTAAATCCATCAGCGCTTTGCATACCTCTGTGGCTGTAAGGTTGATGTTCTCTAATACCGGCCCTTGAGCTTCTATCACTGCAATCTGAGGGGGTGGGGTATATTTTCTACTGTAAATACTGACTGAAACTCCTTGTTCAATTCTTTGCAGATCTCTTCGTCCGTCTCAGTGATGCTTCCATCCGCTCTCTTTAGCCTTAAAACCTGTTCTTTTACCTTCAGTTTTCCTCTGATAAAGCTGTGGAAAAGCTTGGGATTTTCTTTAGCCTTCCTGGTGATGTCCCTCTCATAATCTTTTTCTGCCTCTCTCCTTTTACTTAGGTAGTCATTTCTTGCTCTTTGTGTAGGTTTGCCAGGCATTTATGTTTTTTCTCCTCCTATACCTTTTCCAGCATTTGTCTCTCCACTCCTTAGCTCTTTTACACCCATTATCGAACCATTTCTCTCTGGCATGAATTACACCTACTTTGGTGACAGGTATGCAGCAATCTACTATCTTCCCATATTTCTCACAAAAGATGTCATACATTTAAAGATGTCATACATTTCTTGTACAGATTTGTTGTAAAATAAGGTTCTCCAGTCAATAACTGCAAAAAGCTCATTCATTTTGATGTAATCTCATTTCGGATAGTTCCTCCTCATGTCCTCAGTGCCTCTACTCTCAGGAAGAATGTCTTCAATGATATACTCCATCAACAACACACAGTGGTCACTCTTTC
Source organism: Halocaridina rubra (assembly GCA_037179515.1). Lineage (NCBI taxonomy): Eukaryota > Metazoa > Arthropoda > Malacostraca > Decapoda > Atyidae > Halocaridina > Halocaridina rubra. The sequence goes on along the minus strand of JAXCGZ010017385.1, from coordinate 26,905 downwards.
CAATTGGTGGTTCATACTCAATATTTTCAATATCCAACACATTATCTGTGAACACCAGATCAAGTAGTGATGGCTCATCCCCAACCCTGGCTCTTGTTGGTTCCATTACATGTTGGTGTAGGAAATTCCCTTGTACGCAATCTAGGAATCTTGCCCCAAAGGAGTCCTCACCACTGTGTGGGTCAAGATTTATCCAATCTATCTCTTTATGATTAAAGTCTCCCATAATCAAAATCCTACATTTTTTCTCCCGCGCCATGTTAACAACTGAGTTTATGACTTCAATCGTACCTATATGACTTTCCCTCATAAATTTCAAGCCTATTTTGGTTCCTTGGTGGGTTGTATGGTTCCTTGGTGGGTTGTATACAACAGTTATTATAATGCTCTCTGACCCAGTATTTATGCGAGCAACAAGAAATTCCCTGAACTCACTTTCTATAGCCAAGTTTATCTCTTCAACTTGAATCCTCTCACTTATGAGCAGTGCTATCCCTCCACCAGTCCTCTCAGATCTTTCGACCCTTAGTATTCTGAAGCCCTTAGGAAAAACTGTGACACTGTTTATGTCCTCACTCAACTTAGTCTCTGTAATTGCTACTATATCTGCCTTACTGTTGTGAATCCTATCTTTTAATTCTACTGCCTTACCAGCTAATCCATCAGCATTTGTGTATAACAATCTTAATGAGGCCCCATCCCCTGATCTTCTGTCATTATCTTCTTTATCTCCCCTTTGTCTGGAAGTATTCCGTAACGAAAATTTGTGTGTGTGTGTGTGTGTGTGTGTGTGTGTGTGTGAGAGAGAGAGAGAGAGAGAGAGAGAGAGAGAGAGAGAGAGAGAGAGAGAGAGAGAGAGAGAGAGAGAGAGAGAGAGAGAGAGAGGAGAGAGAGAGAGAGAGACAAATGAACTCAATGTGACAGGAAAAACTCTTTGCAGCAGCACCAACTTTTCGGCAATGACGATCTAAAAAGTTGAAATGATATCTGGCTGGCCGCACAATGGTGAAGATGAGGGATGGGAAAAATGTCTTCCTTTTTATCTAGTCTCTCTCTCTCTCTCTCTCTCTCTCTCTCTCTCTCTCTCTCTCTCTCTCTCTCTCTCTCTCTCTCCTCTCTCTCTCTCTCTCTCTCATCATTATCCTAATGTTGTATATTAGTCTCTGTTCCTTCGTCAGTCCGTCAGCCTATATGTTTGCCCCTCCATCAGTCTGTCCCTCTGTTCGTTAGTCCGTCTGTCTGCCTTACTGGCTGGTTTTCTGTCTTCCATTTCCTTGCAAAATAGACAACATTCTCTCTCTCTCTCTCTCTCTCTCTCTCTCTCTCTCTCTCTCTCTCTCTCTCTCTCTCTCTCTCTCTCTCTCTCTCTCTCTCTCTCTCTCTCTCTCTCTCTCTCTCTCTCTCTCTCTCTCTCAAGAGACTCCACACCTGCTTTTAATATATATGCCAATGTCTTCTGGACACTCTTTCCAACAAGTTCAAGTTGTTTACCAATTTAGGTGTCTCTATGAAGAGAGAGCAGTCTTCAATCCTTACATCAAGTGTAAACATCAGACTTCCATCCCAAAAAAATGTTGGAGGATAATATAAAATAAATAAAAAAAGAATCTTTCGCGACTGTAGATAGTGGAAGCTGTCAATAAACAAACTTTGGCTCCTTCTATGAATGTGCACGCACCGGATTCTAAAACTTCGCCAACTCTGAAAGCAGGTAACAGTAGGCAAAAAGGCTGGTGAAGTTTTCCCAGGAAACAATTCCAGAGACCACAAGAATGACATTGCAGCTATGCTAATGAACAAAATACATAAGTAGATATTGGACATTATATATCTATTTCTCTATCTATCTACCCATCCATCCATCCATTATATACATACATACATAGACATAAGCCTCATTCCCCCTTGTAAGGGGGGTGGCCGAGTCAAGAAACGCGCATTCACCACGATCCACATACACACCTCAACCACTTCTCTCAGCTCCTTGGGGATAGAATGTTGCCACGTCTCCCCCCCTTCCACCCTGCTTGGGTCACCCACAAGGAAGTGGGCAAGGGTATTCTACAATGAGGCCCGACAGCCGCAGATGGTTTACCCCCACCGCTTCATCAAATGGCAACTCCCCTCACACCCGTCCACCACAGTTCACTGAGCTAGCAGGTGCGAGCAATCCCTTTGGGCTGCGTCATATATGCACAATCTTCCTTCACTCATTCCTATCTCTTGCACGCACTCTTCCCTGTTCCACTGACATTCCACGTGCATTCAGTGCTCTTTTCACGCCATCCATCCATCTCATTCTAGGTCTCCCTCTTAACCTAACTCCAATCACTTCTGCACTCCACACTCTCTTCACTAATCGTTCATTACTCATCCTTTCCATGTGTCCAAACCATCTCAACACTTTCTGATCTAACCTATCCGATAGCTTCATTCCAACGCCCGTTCTCTGCCTGACATCGTCGTTTCTTACTCTATCTATTCTAGATACACCAATCATACCTCTCAAACACCTCATCCCCATTACATTCAACTTGTTTCTTTCATCCTCTCTTGCATTCCAAGTCTCTGCTCAATACAATGCTGTCGGCACAAGCACATTTTCATATATCCTTCTCTTTGCATTCATTCCCAAATATCTATTTCTCATTACACTTTTCAACCCACCTAGACATTTATTAGCTTCCATCACTCTGTGATTTACCTCTACATCCACTCGTCCACGCCTTGATACATGTGACCCCAGACACTTAAAACTCTCAACTTCTTCAAGCAACTCCCCATTCACTCCTACATTCAGTCTGCCAACATTAACACTCCTCGTGCATCTTATGACTTTACTTTTACCAATATTCACCACCAACTTCATTCTTTCACACACACTAATAAACTCAGTCACCAAATGATTCAATTCATTTCTCACGCATGCTCTACTATTCATGTAAAAACTCTTCACCGCATTCAACAAACTTCCACTTACTCCATACAGTTGCAACACCCTCCACAACCCCTCTCTATCTACCCTGTCATATGCTTTCTCTAAACCCATAAAGGCCCAAAAAGTGTCCCTACCTTTCTCCAAGAACTTCTCACAAACCTGTCTTACCGCAAACACCTGATCCACACATCCTCTTCCTTTCCTGAACCCACATTGTTCTTCCCCAATCAATCTCTCAGTACCTTTCCTAATTCTCTTGATTAACACTCTTCCATATACCTTACCAACTACACTCAACAAACTAATTCCCCTAAAACTGCTACACTCATACTTATCTCCCTTCCCTTTGCAAAGTGGAACTACACATGCACTCCTCCAATCAACTGGGACCCTCCCTTTCCTGAAACATACATTCAACAACCTAACCATCCATTCTACTAATGCCTCCTCACCTTTTGACAAGCATTCAGCATGACACCCATCTATCCCTGGTGCTTTACCTGCTTTCGTTGCTCTCGATGCTAAATATACCTCCTCTTTTGTTATTTCTCTATCATTCTCATCTGCCTAACATTGGCATTCTCCATTCGTTTTCCACAGCCACAATCTCTGCCTCTCTATCATCTTCCTCATTAGCAGGTTCTTGAAATATTCAGCCCATCTCTCTCTCACCTTTATTTCATCCACTAGCAATTTCCCATCTGCTCCTTTCACTCTCTCCTCCCTACCACATTCACCTTTCCTCACTCTTTTCACTTCCTTCCAAAACATCTTTTTATTCCTTTCAAAATTCTCAGACAAGCATCTGCCCCACTTTACATCTGCTTCTCTCTTTGCCTCCCTCACCACGTGCTTCGCTAACCTCCTCTTTGCACAATACCTTTCATACGTCTCTACATTACCTAATTGCAACCATACCTCATAAGCCCGCTTCTTTTCAGCCACTACTGCACTCACCTGCTCATTCCACCATTCACTACCTTTCCCTTTACTTCCACCAGTTAGTCTCCTTCCACACACTGCCTCGGCACACTTCATAACCTCCTCCTTGAAACAGCCCCATTCTTCTTCTCACTCCCGCCTCCACTTTCTCTCTCACTACATTCCACACATTTCTCACACTAGCCTTATACTCACAGTTTTTCTCTTTCTTATACAATTCATTTACTATTAGCACCTCTCTTCTTCTCTCGCTTCTCCTCTTTCTCCACTTTTCTCCCACTCTCACTCTACTTTCCACTAAATAATGGTCAGATATTCCACCACTAGCTCCTCTAAGTACATTCACATCCAATACTCTTCCAATCACCCTCCTGTTCACCAAAACATAATCCATTAATGCTCTGTCAACTACTCTTCCATTACTCACTCTGACCCATGTATACTTGTGCACATCCTTCTTTTTAAATACAGTATTAGAAATCAACATCTCTCTCTCAATACACATTTCTATCATTTTCTCTCCAT
>JAXCGZ010017385.1:0-2500 GCA_037179515.1 Halocaridina rubra | reverse complement strand
GTTCAAGTGCCAGTAATGGGAGATGCAAATGAGAGAGAGATTACAAGAGAGGAGGTGAAAAGGGCATTGTATGAAGCAAAAGCAGGTAAAGCACCTGGAATGGATGGTGTGAGAGCGAGATGATGAAAGAAGGGGGTGTGACTGCATTGGAATGGTTAGTAAAAGTGTTTAATATATGCTTTAAGTTGTCAATGGTGCCAGTGGAATGGGTGATTGCTTGTATAGCGCCCCTATACAAAGGTAAGGGAGATGTGTTTAAATGCATTAATTTTAGGGTATAAGTTTGTTGAGTGTGGTAGGAAAAGTGTATGGTAGGATACTGATTAATAGGATTAGGAATAAGACAGAAAATGTGATCGCGGGAGTGCAGAATGGTTTTAGGAGAGGTAGAGGTTGAATAGATCAGATTTTTATTGTTAGGCAGTTATGTGAGAAATAATTAGCAAAGGGCATGGATGTGTATTTTTCATTTTTGGATCTGGAGAAAGCGTACGATAGAGTTGATAGGGAGGCAATGTGGAATGTTTTGAGGCTATATGGAATTGATGGTAAACTGTTGCATGCAGTGAAGAATTTGTATGAGGGCAGTAGAGCTGGTGTTAGGGTAGGGAATGAAGTGAGTGAGTGGTTTCCAGCGAGTGTGGGACTGAGACAGGGATGTGTGATGTCACCATTGGCTGTTCAATTTGTATATTGATGGAGTCGTAAGAGAGGTGAATGAGCGAGTGCGTGGTCGAGGTTTGAGAATGGTAGATGGGGATGATAACGAGTGGGAGCTGAATCAGTTGCTGTTTGCAGATGATACTGTGATGGTGGCAGATTCAGAGGAGAAGCTGTGTCAGCTAGTGTCAGAATTTGGAACGGTGTGTGAGAGAAGGAAGTTGCGAGTGAAGATGGGAAAGAGTAAGGTTATGAGGTATACAAGAGATGAAGATGGTGCTGGATTGAATGTTATGTTGAATGGAGAGACACTTGAGGAAGTTGTTCAGTTTAAGTATTTAGGCTCGGTTATAGCTGCAAATGGTGGAGTGGAAGCAGATGTGTGCCACAGAGTGAATGAAGGATGTAAAGTGTTGGGTGCGTTGAAAGGAGTGATGAAGAATAGAGGTTTTGGAAAAGACTGTTAAGAAAGTTTTGTATGAGAAAGTGGTTATGCCAACTGTGATGTATGGATCAGAGTTATGGGGTATGAAAGTAAGTGAGAGACGGAAATTAAATTTGTTTGAGTTGGATAGGGTTAGGAATGAAGTGGTGAGAGCAAGAACGGGTGTGAGGAGACAATTTGCAGACAGAGTAGATATGAATGTTCTGAGATAGTTTGGCCATGTGGAAAGGATGGATGATGAAAGACTACTGAAAATGGTGATGTATGTTAGAGTTGATGGGAGAAATGCTAGAGGGAGGCCTAGGTTTGGGTGGATGGATGAAGTAAGGAGAGCCCTGAATGATAGGAGGATAGCTGTGAGGGAAGCAAGTGAGAGTGCTAGGAATAGGAATGAGTGGCGATCGATTGTGACGCAGCTGTGATGGGCATCTGCTGTTACCATGGGGCTGCATCTTACAGAGGTAGCCCTGTGGTAGGGGCAGTAGGGGAGTTGGCAGTTAAGAAGCGACACAGGTTGTAGAAGAGCCTGGAGAATGGGCTGTGGCACTCCAGCAGTGCCATCTAAATGGTCGCTAGCTCCCTCGTCATAGCCCATAGAGCAAATTAATCCCCTTAATGTTTCTTTTTTCTGATTTCGGCAACCCCCCAATTGGGGGAGACAGCCAAGGTAGTTATATATATATATATATATATATATATATATATATATATATATATATATATATATATATATATATATATATATGAATCATATTTTACCCTTGACCGGGACTCGAACCAAAGATATATAATTACAGCGCCAATGAGTTATCAACTACACCACTGAAGCTCTAAAGAAGAAGCTAACCTTACAGCCTAATTGTTATACTAGGAATGAGCGCATTCTATATAAATGCGTTTTTTTTTTCACATTACAGCTTCTCCTAACCTCACTCGTGGCTTCGTTTTTCGCATTCAATTCAAATCTCAGCAATATAGGCATTAATAATTATCAAATAAATACATTTACATGTGTAAAAACATTAATCATATTTTACCCCTGACCGGGACTCGGCCATAAGACACGTAATTAGTGTCAAGGCATTATCAATTATTCCACTGCAGGGCTAAAGGCGATACAAACCTTACAGCTTACCTGCTGTACTAGGGATGAATGCATTGTATTTGAATGCCATTTTGTTCATATTACAGCTTCTCCTAACCTTCCTTGTGGCTTCGTCTTTCGTATATAATTCAAATCTCAGGTATAGAGGCATTAATAATTATCAAATAAACGCAGTACCTTCAGCGGTGTAATTGACATCGCCTGGCACAATAATTGTATGTCTTAGGCTCGAATCTCGGTCATGGGTGAAATATGATTCATGTTTACACATATGTTAATGTGTTTATTTG
>JAXCGZ010017384.1:42500-67500 GCA_037179515.1 Halocaridina rubra | reverse complement strand
CAGGGCTTAGAATTTAATGGCAAAATAACAATTTAGTATAAATAGGCAGATATTACCTATAACTATAGTTATTTAACTGAATAAACATATAACTGGTAGTAGGTTAACACACAGTAAGCAGTTGCAATATTTACAAAACTCATGAGAATTTTACAAAACACATGCATATATAACTGTTTTGTGAATAGACAGTTGCTACATGCTCTTGCTAGTGTAACTATATGCAAATAATCATATTTAGCCTTTACTACAATGCAGTCTTATACGAAATTTCCTACAATACCTAATTACATGGCATGCAATATACAATTTAACAAGAAGCATGCACTAACCCTCTTTAAAGTGGTATATGCATCAAGCCAATGTTAAAGCAACCATTCAAGACCACAATATCATAATATCTGACACAGTTCATTACTCAAAATTTTCGTTATACTTAACAGCTTGAAGACAAATACATATCATGTCTCTTAGTGCCAGACTGTATCTTTTGGGAAATCATTCAAGCAACATTCCTATTTTAAATAAAGATACTAATACTGTATTTAGCTAAGAACTGTAAATTTTGCAATATTTTCTTAATAGGGATGTATAATTTTCCTTAACCGTGACAGTAGTACTCATCCGAGCGATCGCAACAGTTATACCAGCCATCACATCGCTGAAAGCCCCAAATCCAAACCCCGTTCCAGCATCGCCACAATCTCACTTTAAGTAGAGGTGAAAATTAAGTCAATATATATTTTCAAATAAATTAAAATTAGAATTCAAAGAAAAACTTGCATTGAAATGGAAAAATTGGAAAGAAAATGTTTTATGTGCAATTTACCTCTATTAGTCACCTCAAAACTAATATATACATGCATATCAAGTTTCTGAAATTGTGGCATTCTGATTTTACCTGTAGAAGAGCACTGTCCTATTATTTAGGCCCAGAGTTCACACGCCAAATTATATACAATTTTAATCTAAAGCAAGTACAGTATATGCAAATTACAACATCCAAAAATATATCATTCACAAACACGCACCTGGACAATGGCATTCATCTGATTTGTCAGTGCAATGAACCACTCCATCGCAATGATGACGTTTACTGATACACTGCGTGTTTCTGCACTGCCACTCATCTGGCCCACAAGCTAGCAAAGCAGACAAACAATCATGCACAACATGCATGCAAGAGAGCTGGGTTACAGTATTGAGAAAACTGCTTGTACATACTGCCTGAGTTACAGTAATTATTTTGAAAAACTGTAATGAAACTGCAAGCAATGTAATACAACATATACCCAAGTATCTTATAACTACAAAGCAAACTACTACTTCATAATATATTGCTAATTTAAGAAGCAAGGAAACAACTACAAGATATCAAAGGAAGTAAAGTACTTAGGTTATACAAACTTTCTAGAAGAAGCATAACTACTTGCATGTTATGAGAACATATCATTTGAAAGCAATATTAATTACAGCTCAGCAAACTAAGTATATATATTATGATTGATTAATACAAACAGATGCCTTTGCAAGTTAGACTGTTAACCTTTAATAATTAAAAAAATATTAAAGTAGTACTTACTTAGATGACTTCAAACCATACTCTAGGACTGTAGTACTTACTTAGATGAATGCAGAACCAGAATATAATACTAAAGAAATATTCAAGTATACTTACAACATACACCCTGACTTTTCCCTTCAGGTGTACCCTAAGAAATATTTTGTGCTAGTTAATCTGCTACATATTGATTTTGTTAGAATTATTGCTAACAGTTAGCATAAAAAGCAAAACAATCTAAGGCCACTGTAACCTTACATGATACGCATTCGCTTTCATCACTACCATCAGGACAATCAGACTGTCCATCACAGCGTTGATCTTCCCTGACACATGTTCTGTCAGCGCATTCCCATTGTCCAGCACCACATACTATGTAAGGAGTAAAAGTCATGCATATAGAATCATGCTATATGATGACAAATAGACTCTCTTCAATTACTTAGCAGAATTAGGCTTTCTCGGTAGAGCAAGTTACGGTACAATTTAAAATTTTACATATATTCTATATACATTTTAGGTTTAAATTTATTCTTAACATACAAAAAATACTTACATGCTTTGTTACACAAGATTACAATGTTAAAATATTAACATGACTGTATATTAATCACATACTCTCAAAAGTTAGGATTCATAGAATTCTATAGAAGATATATGCCAACTTCATTGACAAGATTTTCATAATTAACCAAGAGTGATAGATTACTTCTATTCTTCAATACTTAACAGAGCCAAGTAGACATATTTGGATTTTGAAGAGAAAAGTATCCTCAGGGTGCTCTAAGGTTTTTCCTATTTACAAAACAAGTCACGTCCTGTCATGTAACCAAACCTAACCTAATAATTTACAGGGTTATTTAACTTTACATGAGGCTCCGATGGACAATCATCATTACAAGATCCAAATGTTTTAATACAGCTCCGGAAATATAAAAAAAAAAAATCTGATGATAGTAAAAAGTTAATTCTTAATAAAACTAGTGAAAGCAACATAATCATATACAGTATTATGAAGCTGAACATGAAGAGGACAGATAACAAAGGAAATTAGTGGAAATAAAATTATATATTAGCTACAAGTTATATTCAAAATCATATCTTATCCTACTAGGCCCATTAAAGAAGAGGATTTCTGAAATGGATTTGAAGTCAATACCCTATTATTCATCACACACATACACACACACATACACACACACACGCACACATCGTAAAAAATTTCTTTGCAGGATGTAAGGAAGTACTTTTTTAGTGTAAGAGTAGTTGATAATTGGAATTCGCTAAACGAGGAGGTAGCTAATGCTTTATCAATCCATAGTTTTAAGGCCAGGTATGATAAGTATCACTAAGTAAAAATGGAACTGATCAGGAGACGGGAAGATACGAGCTTTGGGCTCTTTCCTATAAGCACAATTAGGTAATCACCAGCATAGTTTGCAAAGTTATGGAGAAACTACTAAGGAAACATATCTCTCTTCACTTGGAATCCTTCAACTTTTTGTCAGTGAGGCAACATGGCTTCAGAGAAGGTAGATCAACAGTAACAAACTTATTAGAATTTTATGATGAGGTAAGCCGAATCTTACAGGAAAGAGAGGGCTGGGCAGATTGCATATTCCTAGACTTCCAGAAAGCGTTTGACACTGTTCCACATGGGAGACTTATTAGGAAGCTGCAATCAATGGCTAGAATAGGTGGAAATGTTTTGGAATGGATAAAAACTTACTTAGAAGGAAGGGAACAGAGGGTTAGAGTAAGACACTCAGTGTCTGAATGGAGAAGAGTTAGTAGTGGAGTTCCACAGGGTTCAGTTTTAGGGCCACTTTTGTTCCTTGTATATGTAAATGACCTACCAGAGTCTGTAAATTCATTAATGAATATGTTTGCAGATGATGCAAAGATTGTGAAGAAAGTAAAAAACGAGAACAATGGTAGAGAACTTCAGGAGGATCTAAATAATCTGCATGAGTGGTCAGAAAAGTGGCTAATGAAATTCAATACTTCAAAATGTAAGGTAATGAGAATGGGTACAAGTGCAAGAAGGCCCAAGCTTGACTACTCGGTGGCTGGAGTACAACTTCAAGAGACAGAAAATGAGAGAGATCTAGGAGTAAACATACTGGCAGATTTGTCTCCAGAAATACATATAAATGGCATAGTAAGGGCAGCATATGCATTCTTATCAAATGTAAGGGTAACCTTCAGGCACATGGACAAGGAAATGTTCAGAAATATTTATGTAACCTATGTGAGGCCAAAACTCGAATATGCAGCCCCCTTTTGGAATCCGCACTTGAAAAAGCACATAGCTAAGCTTGAAAAAGTTCAAAGACATGCCACGAAACTGGTGCCAGAAATACGCAATCTCAGTTATGATGAGAGGCTGAGGGAATTAGACTTACCATCACTCGAAGCTAGAAGAGTAAGGGGGGATATGGTGACAGTCTTTAAATTTCTTCATGGTTATGATAGAGTGGATAGGGATCGATATTTTGATATGGCTGGCTCTAGAACTAGAGGTCATAGTTTGAAGCTTCGTAAGAAAACTTCTTTGCAGGATGTAAGGAAATACTTTTTCAGTGTAAGAGTAGTTGATAATTGGAATTCGCTAAGTGAGGAGGTAGTTAATGCTATCTCAATCCATAGTTTTAAGGACAGGTATGATAAGTATGACTAAGTATAAAATGGAACCGATCAGGAGACGGGAAGATACGAGCTTTGGGCTCTTTCCCGTAAACACAATTAGGTAATCACAATTAGGTAATCACACAGCCACAGAGGCATGCAGAGCACTGATGGAGTTAGAAGCCCGTAAAGCTACAGGTCTTGATGAAATATCCCCTTATGTATTAATGCCATTCGCTAAACAAATATCAGTGGTGATATGCCTCATATGAAAAAAATCACTGGAATCTGGGGAGATTCCAAGTAGTTGGAAATAAGCAGTCATGGTACCTATCTTCAAAAGGGAAGGAAGGATATAGCTCTAAAATATAGGCCTGTTCCCTTGACCAGCATATTTTGCAAAGTTATGGAGAAACTACAGACACTCCCCAACTTACGAACGAGTTAGGTTCCAGAAGTACGTTCGTAAGTAGAATTATTCGTAAGTTGTATTTAGGTAAAAAAATAATACTGTGTAGTACATACATATGAAGTAATGTATAGTACTTAGGCTAAAAACATTTAACTACTAAATAAAACATAAAATATACAGTATTAATATTAATAAAATAATAATTATGTAATAAGACAGTACAGAACAGTAATATATACATTTATACATGAGTAGATGATGGAAGGCTTTTGTTTGTATTTGTGAATGTTTGTAACCGAGCTGTTCGTAACTAGGGGAGTTTCTGTACTAAGAAAACACATTTCTCTTCACTTGGAATCCTTCAACTTTTAATCAGTGAAAATGGCTTCTGAGAAGGCAGATCAACAGTATCAAACTTATTAGAATTTTATGATGAAGTAAGGCGAATCATACAGGAAAGAGAGGGCTAGGTGGATTGCATAATCCTAGATTTTCAGAAGACATTTGATAAGGTCCCAAATGGGACACTTATTAAGAAGCTGCAAGTAATGGCAAGAATAGGTAGAAAAGTCTTGGAATGGATGAAAATTAAGACACTCAGTATCTGAATGGAGAAGGGTTAATAATGGGGTTCCACAGGGTTCAGTTTAAGGGCCACTTTTGTTCCTTGTATATATAAATGACCTAACAGAGTCTGTAAATTCATTCATGAATATGTTTGCAGATGATGCAACGATTCTGAAGAAAGTAAGAAACGAGAACAATGGTAGAGAACTTTAGGAAAACCTAAATAGTTTGAAAGAGTGATAAGAAAAGTGGCTAATGAAAGTCAATACTTTAAAATGTAAGGTAATGAGAATGGGTAAAAGAAGGCCCAAGCTTGGGTACTCAATAGCAGGAGCAGAACGTCAAGAAACAGAAAATGTGAGATCTAGGGGTAAACATATTGTCATATTTGTCTCTGGATATGCATATAAATGGTATAGTAAGGTCAGCATATTCTTTCTTAGAAAACGTAAGGGTAACCTTCAGACACACAGACAAGGATATGTTCAGAAATAATTACATAACTTATGTGACGCCAATTCTTATATGTGCCCCCTCCCCCTTTTTGGATCCGCACTTGAAAAGCACATAAATAAGCTGGACATGCCACGAAACTGGTGCAAGAAATATGCAATTTCAGTTATGAGAAGTGACTGAGGGAATTAGATTTACCATCACTCTAAGCTATAAAAATGAGGGGGATATGGTGATGGCTTTTAAATTCCTTCACGGTTTTGACAGAGTGGAGAAGGATCGATATTTTGATATGGCTGGCTCTTGAACTAGAAGTCATAGTTTGAAGATTTGTAAGAAAACTTCTTTGCAGGATGTAAGGAAGTACTTTTTTAGTGTAAGAGTAGTTGATGATTGGAATTCGCTAATCGAACAGGTAGTTAATGCTAACTCAATTCATAGTTTTAATGACAAATATGAAAAATATCACTGAATGAGGAGATTTGTAGCTCGCGGATTGGTTGATACAGCGACTGCTTTTTCTCAGCTACCTCCAGACTCTGGAACTCTCTTCCTCCTTGGGTCTTTCCTAATTCTTATAACCTATCTTATTTCAAAAAGTGGCTCTATCGTAACCTTAGGGCCTAATCCTGCCATATCTCTAGGTCCTCAGTACTTTGACTATTCTTTCAGTCTGTCCTTTTCCTTTGTGTATCATTACCTAATTTCTGCCTTGTGCATAACCTTTTTCTTTTCCTTTATCTAAGTGTTTTCTTCGTGCTCAGGCCTTTATTGATGAGGGAAGTTCTTTTGCCTGTCCCGATGTCGCACTCATTTAAAAAAAATACAGAAATGGAATCGGCCAGGAGGCGGGGAGGTACAAACATAAGTCTCTTTCCTGTCAGGAAAATTAGGTAATTACAAACAAATACACACACACACAGAAATGAAGAAATGAAGAAGAGAAGAAAAATTTTCGTTACGGAATACTTCCAGACAAAGGGGAGATAAAGAAGATAATGACAGAAGATCAGGGGATGGGGCCTCATTAAGATTGTTATACACAAATGCTGATGGATTAGCTGGTAAGGCAGTAGAATTAAAAGATAGGATTCACAACAGTAAGGCAGATATAGTAGCAATTACAGAGACTAAGTTGAGTGAGGACATAAACAGTGTCACAGTTTTTCCTAAGGGCTTCAGAATACTAAGGGTCGAAAGATCTGAGAGGACTGGTGGAGGGATAGCACTGCTCATAAGTGAGAGGATTCAAGTTGAAGAGATAAACTTGGCTATAGAAAGTGAGTTCAGGGAATTTCTTGTTGCTCGCATAAATACTGGGTCAGAGAGCATTATAATAACTGTTGTATACAACCCACCAAGGAACCAAAATAGGCTTGAAATTTATGAGGAAAGTCATATAGGTACGATTGAAGTCATAAACTCAGTTGTTAACATGGCGCGGGAGAAAAAATGTAGGATTTTGATTATGGGAGACTTTAATCATAAAGAGATAGATTGGATAAATCTTGACCCACACAGTGGTGAGGACTCCTTTGGGGCAAGATTCCTAGATTGCGTACAAGGGAATTTCCTACACCAACATGTAATGGAACCAACAAGAGCAAGGGGTGGGGATGAGCCATCACTACTTGATCTGGTGTTCACAGATAATGTGTTGGATATTGAAAATATTGAGTATGAACCACCAATTGGAAAGAGTGACCACTGTGTGTTGTTGATGGAGTATATCATTGAAGACATTCTTCCTGAGAGTAGAGGCACTGAGGATATGAGGAGGAACTATCAGAAAGGAGATTACATCAAAATGAATGAGCTTTTTGCAGTTATTGACTGGAGAACCTTATTTTACAACAAATCTGTACAAGAAATGTATGACATCTTTTGTGAGAAATATGGGAAGATTGTAGATTGCTGCATACCTGTCACCAAAGTAGGTGTAATTCATGCCAGAGAGAAATGGTTCGATAATGGGTGTAAAAGAGCTAAGGAGTGGAGAGACAAATGCTGGAAAAGGTATAGGAGGAGAAAAAACATAAATGCCTGGCAAACCTACAAAAGAGCAAGAAATGACTACCTAAGTAAAAGGAGAGAGGCAGAGAAAGATTATGAGAGGGACATCACCAGGAAGGCGAAAGAAAATCCCAAGCTTTTCCACAGCTTTATCAGAGGAAAACTGAAGGTAAAAGAACAGGTTTTAAGGCTAAAGAGAGCGGATGGAAGCATCACTGAGACGGACGAAGAGATCTGCAAAGAATTGAACAAGGAGTTTCAGTCAGTATTTACAGTAGAAAATACCCCACCCCCTCAGATTGCAGTGATAGAAGCTCAAGGGCCGGTATTAGAGAACATCAACCTTACAGCCACAGAGGTATGCAAAGCGCTGATGGATTTAGATGTTCATAAAGCTACAGGTCCTGATGACATATCCCCTCATGTGCTTAAAAAATGCGCAAACACAATATCAGTGGCACTAAGTATCATATTTAAGGAGTCATTGGAGTCGGGGGAGATTCCAAGATGCTGGAAACAAGCAAATGTGATACCTATCTTCAAAAAGGGAAGGAGGGATACGGCTCTGAACTATAGACCAGTTTCCTTGACCAGCATAGTTTGCAAAGTTATGGAGAAACTACTAAGGAAACATATCTCTCTTCACTTGGAATCCTTCAACTTTTTGTCAGTGAGGCAACATGGCTTCAGAGAAGGAAGATCAACAGTAACAAACTTATTAGAATTTTATGATGAGGTAAGCCAAATCTTACAGGAAAGAGAGGGCTGGGCAGATTGCATATTCCTAGACTTCCAGAAAGCGTTTGACACTGTTCCACATGGGAGACTTATTAGGAAGCTGCAATCAATGGCTAGAATAGGTGGAAATGTCTTGGAATGGATAAAAACTTACTTAGAAGGAAGGGAACAGAGGGTTAGAGTAAGACACTCAGTGTCTGAATGGAGAAGAGTTAGTAGTGGAGTTCCACAGGGTTCAGTTTTAGGGCCACTTTTGTTCCTTGTATATGTAAATGACCTACCAGAGTCTGTAAATTCATTCATGAATATGTTTGCAGATGATGCAAAGATTGTGAAGAAAGTAAAAAACGAGAACAATGGTAGAGAACTTCAGGAGGATCTAAATAATCTGCATGAGTGGTCAGAAAAGTGGCTAATGAAATTCAATACCTCAAAATGTAAGGTAATGAGAATGGGTACAAGTGCAAGAAGGCCCAAGCTTGACTACTCGGTGGCTGGAGTACAACTTCAGGAGACAGAAAATGAGAGAGATCTAGGAGTAAACATATTGGCAGATTTGTCTCCAGAAATACATATAAATGGCGTAGTAAGGGCAGCATATGCATTCTTATCAAATGTAAGGGTAGCCTTCAGGCACATGGACAAGGAAATGTTCAGAAATATTTATGTAACCTATGTGAGGCCAAAACTCGAATATGCAGCCCCCTTTTGGAATCCGCACTTGAAAAAGCACATAGCTAAGCTTGAAAAAGTTCAAAGACATGCCACGAAACTGGTGCCAGAAATACGCAATCTCGGTTATGATGAGAGGCTGAGGGAATTAGACTTGCCATCACTCGAAGCTAGAAGAGTAAGGGGGGATATGGTGACAGTCTTTAAATTCCTTCATGGTTATGATAGAGTGGATAGGGATCGATATTTCGATATGGCTGGCTCTAGAACTAGAGGTCATAGTTTGAAGCTTCGGAAGAAAGCTTGTTTGCAGGATGTAAGGAAATACTTTTTCAGTGTAAGAGTAGTTGATAATTGGAATTCGCTAAGCGAGGAGGTAGTTAATGCTACCTCAATCCATAGTTTTAAGGACAGGTATGATAAGTATCACTAAGTCTAAAAATGGAACCGATCAGGAGACGGGAAGATACGAGCTTTGGGCTCTTTCCCGTAAACACAATTAGGTAATCACAATTAGGTAATCACACAGAGGGTTGGGCAGATTGCATAAATCCTAGACTTCCAGAAAGCATTTGACACTGTCCCACATGGGAGACTTATTAAGAAGCTGCAAGCAATGGCTAGAATAGGTGGAAGTGTCTTGGAATGGATAAACTTACTTAGAAGGAAGGGAACAGAGGGTTAGAGTAAGACACTCAGTGTCTGAATGGAGAAGAGTTAGTAGTGGAGTTCCACAGGATTCAGATTTAGGGCCACTTTTGTTCCTTGTTTATACAAATGACCTACCAGAGTCTGTAAATTCATTAATGAATATGTTTGCAGATGATGCAAAGATTGTGAAGAAAGTAAGAAACGAGAATAATGGTAGAGAACTTCAGGAAGATCTAAATAGTCTGCATGAGTGGTCAGAAAATTGGCTCATGAAATTCAATACTTCAAAATGTAAGGTAATGAGAATGGGTACAAGAGCAAGAAGGTCCAAGCTTGACTACTCGGTGGCTGGAGTACAACTTCAAGAGACAGAAAATGAGAGAGATCTAGGAGTAAACATATTGGCAGATTTGTCTCCAGATATGCATATTAATGGCAAAGTAAGGGCAGCATATGCTTTCTTAGCAAATGTAAGGGTAGCCTTACAGAAATATTTATGTAACCTATGTAACCTATGTGAGGCCAAAACTTGAATATGCAGCCCCCTTTTGGAATCCACACTTGATAAAGCACGTAGCTAAGCTTGAAAAAGTTCAAAGACATGCCACGAAACGAATGAATATTTTTAGAAAAGTTTACCAAAAAAGAAAAAGACAAATTTCTCTGGATCGTTTCCTTGTTCCAGAATGCAGGGAAGCAGCTTCCAAAGGAGAAGAGAGAAAAAACACCAGAAATGCAGCCTGTATCAGAAGAGTTCCCTAACGTTTTTTTGGAAGGGGACTTTCATTCTAAAAATTAATCCCCCTCCTCCTCCTCCACCACCATCCATGCATGCCAGCAACAATCATCCACAAAGGTATATACAGTACTGTATTTCTATTATTAGTTTTATTTTCCTTAATTATGTATGCTATTTTCCTTTTACAGAGTATATTGCTTATAACCTGTATTATATTTATTGTTTTTCAGGACAAAAAATTTTAAAATGAATATCTGTGGTGACCTGGAACATATTAATTGGATTTACATGCTTTTCAATGGGAAAATCAATTCCAGTCCACGAAATTTCCAACCCAAGTACACTTTTTTGGAACGGATTAAGATCATGGGTTGGGGTCACCACTGTATATATATATATATATATATATATATATATATATATATATATATATATATATATATATATATATATATATATATATATATATATATATATAGCGGGACCGGCCGCAAAAGGTGAATTTCTGCGAAGTAGGATCACCCTATATACATAGGTATTTTACATTTATTTTTACCGTTACTGTATGAACCCTCCCTGCACTGTTAAAAAAACCACCCTTTACTTTATTAATAACAGCGTGTAAGCATAAATTTATATGAACGTGATAGGTAAACTTACCGTGAATGAGGTGATGATGACGTGACATACTCATATACATAGCTATTTTACATTTATTTTTACCTTTACTGTATAAACCCTCCCTGCACTGTTAAAAAACCACCCCTTGCTTTATTAATAACAGCATGAAAGCGTAAATTTATATGAACGTGATAGGTAAACTTACTGTGAATGAGGTGGTGATGACATGTATAGACTACAGAGGAAACTATTCTGCAGCCTTTGACAGCTTTACGGCTGCTTTTTGCGAGAGAAGAAGATGGTAATGGGGAGTTGCTGTCGCTGTCTCTTCCTTTATTGGAAGCTGGTCTTGTAAGGAATCATGGCATCGTCGAGAAGATTGCAGAAGGTCACCGAACGAACCATATTATTGTCATGTTCTTGCAAGAGTTGTTGGACTGCTTTCACATGTTCATACATGGCTGCCAGACATCTGAGTGTAAGGCCAGGTTCTTCGATTTCTTCATGCATTTCCTCTGGTTGTTCTTCTTACTCTTCTTCGCTCGCTGATTTTGTCATTTCCTCCAAGTCTTCATCAGTCAAAGGCTGCGAGTGGCAGTAAATCAGTTCATTCACGTCTTCGTGAGTCATATCTTTAAAGCCTTCTCATCCTAGCAATGCAGCCAACTTCGCAGCTTTCGCGACTGCCAAGTTATGGACTTCATAAGGAGTGAATCCCTTGCAGTCGTATAAGACTTCCGGCCACAATTTCTTCCAGCTGGCATTGATTGTGGCCGGTTTAATCTCACTGATTGCATTTTGAATATTTTGAAGGCATGTAGCAATCGTGTAATTACGCCAGTAAGTCTTCAGTGAGAATTCTTTGTCCGACTCCATGGATTCAACCAGGTTCGCCAGGGCATTTCGTGTGTAGAGGACCTTGAACGCACGAATAACGCCTTGATCCACAGGCTGAATAAGTGATGTCGTATTCTGTGGCAGGAACTCCACTTGAACACCATCATATTTGAGATTAGTTGTGTGGCCACCAGCATTATCCATCAAAAGAGGGACTTTATATTCAAGGCCCTTTTCTGCAAGATAAATTTTGACCTGAGGGACAAAGCATTGGTGAAACCAATCCGATGTGAGGCTTTTCGTGATCCAGGCCTTAGAGTTATGCATCCAATACACTGGCAGCAGATTCTTATTCTTATTCTTCAAAGCCCTAGGGTTCTTTGACTTGTAGATAAGCCTGGGCTTTAACATGAAGCCCACAGCATTCCCGCACATGATGAGGGTAACATGGTCTTTGTGCGCTTTAAATCCTGGGGCTTTAGCGTCTTCCTTGAAGAGAAAAGTGCAAGACAGTATTTTCTTCCAAAATAACCCAGTCTCATCCATGTTAAACACTTGCTCAGGAGCATATTTCCCTTCTGTGATAATTTTCTTAAAATCGTTGTTCACATAATCTTCAGCTGCAGCTGTATCTGCAGAGGTAGCTTCGGTATAAACCGAATTGCTCTTTAGGCCATAGCGTTTTTGAAAGTTGGTGAACCATTCCTTGCCTGCCACGAATGATTGTTTCCTCGGTGGAGAATCGCTGGAGGGTCCTGGTTGTGGGTCGTCAATATCTTCTTCTCTCTTCTCCACTCCACGGTTGCCACTGTTGTCATCGGGTTCGTTTGCAGCAAATGTATCATACAGCTTCTTCGCCTTTGTTTGTATGATATTGGTGTCTATGCTAGTGTTCTTCTTTCTGCAATCAGCAATGCACAGGGCCAAAGCAGATTCCATCTGCACTATTATCTTATTGAGGGGTGTTTCGACCCTATTCGCTGTTTTAATAAATGAAATAGTCGCTGTTTTCCTGATATTTGCCTCGTCCTTTTTGATGTAGCGAACAATAGATTCGTTGAGGCCAGAATGGCGACCGACATCCGCAAACCTTCTTCCTCCTTTCAGCATATCTAACAGTTTTACCTTATCTGTTATGGTTAACATCTTCCTTTGCCGCTTAGGCTCACTACCAGAAGCCTTAGAAGATGAAGGATGCTTGGGAGGCATTGCAGAGGTTGAAATACATGAGTAAAAAAAATCACAAGCACAACGTATAAAGAAGCACAACGCGAACAGTGCACTTGTGAGTTAGATTGAACGGGTGAGGCGAGAACCAAGCTTCAATCAAAAAGCCAATCAGACCCCATTATACAGAACATACAGAAAAACAATAATGTGATTCGTAGTCTCCCACCCTTTCAGCTAATAGCATCCTATGAACTATCTCAAGTAGGTGCGAGCCTTTGCGTTTTCCAAGACACCAATACAGTGTACGCTATCGTACAGTATTGCACATTGTGCAATACTCTGAGTTATATATTTAAATTTATGTTTTTTATTAGTTTTTACTGATTTATTATTCTTAGGCTAGGAAATACTTTCTATATCAATAAAATAATAAAAATACTGGAAATTTTAATATGTACTAGCTCACATAGGTGCAACCCTTTTCGTTTTCAGAAACGCTGATACCGGTATCGTATTTTACATGGTGCAATACTGTGAGTATTCTTGTTTTTTACTATTCTTTACTGTTTTATTATTCTTAAGCTAAGAAATATATTTTTTTATCAATAAAGTAATAAAAATACTGGAAATTTTAATATATGCTAGCTCACGTAGGTGCGACCCCTAGCGTTTTCCAAAACGCTGATACCGGTATCGTACTTTCTATGGTGCAGACTTACATGATTAAATTTGTTTTTTTACTACTTTTACTGTTTTATTATTCTTAGGCTGGGAAATACTTTTTTTTATCAATGAAATAATGAAAAAAAAAAATTTAAATAAAATAATGAAAATACTGAAAATTTTAATTTTTTAATATTTTAATATTCTCGCATATACCAAGAAAGAAAATGTTTGCCAAAAAAAACAAAACGCGATGCACTGATTTCGCGATAGATGCACCACGATATAGCAAGGGGTATATATATATATATATATATATATATATATATATATATATATATATATATATATATATATATATATATATATATATATATATATATATATATATATATATATATAATTTTTTTTTATTCTTTTTTATTTTTTTTGACACCGATACAGGTAATATATACAGTATATATATATATATATATATATATATATATATATATATATATATATATATATATATATATATATATATATATATATATATATATATATATATATATATATATATATATATATATATATATATATATATATGTTCCGGTTCCGGTTGTTCCGGTTTTACGTCACGGACTCCCTTATCAACCAAGGGCTAGGACGGTTGCCTTCTTGCGAAGGACTTGTTTTGGCAGATGTAATCCTTACGCTGAGTGCATGCCTTTGCTAACCTCAGACCGTGGCGGGGCGCGAACCCTCGACCTGACGCCTCAGAGTCGGAGACGCTACCGACTGAGCCACGGCGACTACATATATATATATATATATATATATATATATATATATATATATATATATATATATATATATATATATATATATATATATATATATATATATATATATATATATATATATATATATATATATATATTTATTTATTTATTTATTTATTTTTTATTTTTTTGTGACACCGGAACAGGCAAAAAACTGTCCTCAACAATAAAAGCCCTGGCACGAGAAAACATAAGATGAAGGAAAAGAAAAACCTTATGGACAAGGCAGAGATGAGGCAATGATACACAAAGGAAAAGGACAGACTGAAAAAATAGTCAAAGTACGGAGGACCTAGAGATATGGATGATTAGGCCCGAGATAACGATAGATCTGCTTTCTGAAGGAAGATAGGAAAGACAGAAGAAGGAAGAGAGTTCCAGAGTCTGGAGGAAGAATGGAAGAAGCAATCGCTGCACCAACCAGTCCGCAAGCTACAAATCTCCACACAGTACCAGTGAGACAAGGCCGCTTGGCGAGTGTTACGTGGCCTCGGCAGTAGGGGAGGGATGCAACTCGCCATCTCATCAGAGCAGTGATGGAAGTAGAAGCGATAGAAAAGAGAAAGGGATGATACCTTATGGCGAAGAGAGAGAGAATCCAGATTAGAAGTAAGAGAAGGATTGTTAATGACTCTGACTCCCTTAGATTCAACCCTATCAAGAAGATAAGTATAAGAGGAAACACCCCAGATGTGTTACAGTAGGAAGTATATCACTTCAAGGCTACTCATTTGATCCATGAAAAGCTTCTGACTCTTTTGAATGCCTAGACCTCTCCTAGATTTGCAATCATGAATTCTTTTATAGCTCTCTACTTTTCTATTTTCTTTTAATACTATAAGAGAAAGTTTCCCTTCTTACAAATCAAAATAAACCTGCCCTAATATAAATTTCTTTTCCATACCCTACTTGGCGGTCATCCTAGCTTCAAGTGGTGGTAAATTCAACTCCTTCAACCTCTTCTCAAAATTGAGATTGAGTAACTCTACCACCAGCTTCGTAGCAGGGTTTTTTTTTTTAATATTCTTTGTCCTTTGTGCCACTGGTAGCTTCATCACTCCTTCTGTATTGTCTAACTTCATTCCATGATGACAATCTTCCTCTATATTAAATCTCATACATCTGAAATAGTTCATCTGTTTGTGTTATCGGCCTTTCTTTTTTATCTCTATGAGTTTCAAACAAGCCTCTACAACATATCACCACCTAACTCTTTTCTAAATTAACCCAAGCTTCTAATCCAAAATACCTTACTAAGTGCTTCCTCAAAACTATGTAAATTTACCGCTGAATCTGCCAAATTATGCTGTATATAGCAATTTCCTAGTTTTGCAATTCCTACCTACCTCTTCCAATATATTTCACCAAATCTCCAATAAGCTTTATAGTTATAGTTTGTATCAGTAAATATGATTTCTCCTTTATAAAAGTCCATTCATAATTTTACTTTGCAAACTGCTCTATACGCTGAAGCTACTATGGAACTTAAATACGCTAATACTGAAATAGTTCATCTGTTTGTGTTATCGACCTTTAATTATTATCTCTATAAGTTTCAAACAAGCCTCTACAGCATCTCACCACCTAACTCTTTTCTAAATTAACTCCAGCTTCCTAATCCAAACTACCTTACTAAGTGCTTCCTCAAAACTATGTAATTTTACCGCTGAATCTGCCAAATGATGCTGTATATTGCAATTTCCTAATTTTTCAATTCCTACCTACCTCTTCCAATATATTTCACCAAATTTCCAATAAGCTTTATAGTTATAGTTTGCATCAGTAAATATGATTTCTCCTTTATAAAAGTCTATTCATAATTTTACTTTGCACACTGTTCTATACAGTAAAGCTACTATGGAACTTAAATACGCTAATACTGTACCAATCACATTTAGTATTAAGGAGTAGCATATCAAAATTAAAAACGAATATATGACAAAAAACCCAGAATATCTAAATAATTTATATAAGTACTTTTTAGTTTATAAAAGCAATATTTACAGGTGACATATATAGATAAAAAGTCAGTCATGGACATATGTATGTGATCAGTCCGACCGGCCAATTGTAGGATATCCGGTTCGTAAGTCGAACCATTAATGGATAAATGTTTGTATGGGACCAAAGTGTCGTGTACAGTGACAGCATATCATAATAAACTCATTTTGTTGGGTCTTTTTCTAACCTTAAGAGCACCAATTTATTCCTTTCTTATTATCATAAACTATTTAGAAACAAATCATTAGTGAATTAATCTCATAATAAAGAAATATTGGGCATCTTACACTGTACATGTACATATTTTGACGAATATTCAATGTTGTCTTAATTGCTTCATACCTCGATAAGTCTCATAATATGAATGAAAAGAATCGTGTACCATGTGATCAATTTGCCACTCTTTCTTCTTATTCCATACAGACTATCTTAATTCATAGTATATTTTAATAGGTTCTTGCTATTCTTCTATTTCTTCACAAAGGATTTACAATTCTCTTTTAATAATGTTAATGTAATCTTATAGTTTACTTTACAAGGTTTTTGTTATTCTTTTATTATTATTATTATTATTATTATTATTATCATCATCATTATTATTATTATTTTTATTACAGAGCAGAAAAAGAAACAGATAATTCTGATGTCTCAGTATGACTATGACAAAAAATTTCCAGCTTCTCCACGCAAAAAGAGATTGAAAAAGAGAGGTGGGGGTGAGAGAAAGTGAGAGGGAGAATGAGAGGCAGAGCTCCCACTGATAACACTTTCATGGTTAGCTTTTATCACGTTTTTTGTGGTTTCAATGACTTTTTAATGACTGTTCCTTCAACCTTTTTGCTTCACAAAAGGATTTGGCTTGACATTTAGTTAAGTAATTAATACGTCAAAGTCGTCCTACAAGCAATCAGTCATGAGTCGCATCAGTCGTAGATCAACGACTGACTGTAAAATTTTAGTCAAACCAAAGAAGCCATATAATTAGCACAGTGAGTGATAGATAAGTTTAGTAAAGTCTGCCTAAAGTAGAATTTTCTAACAAGTAGTAAAATTCACAGCAATCTGTACAGTAACTATCCTAAAAAAGAGTTAGAATTCTAAACATACAACCTATACACTAATTTTACTTTAAGATAAAAAATGAACGACATATACAATAGGTGCTTTCTTGTTGCTAGAGAGAAAATGAGAGTATAGAACTTAACACAATACACCTACCTACTACACAGTTAGCTTCATCTGAATAATCATTACATTCAGGGATACCATTACAGCGTCCAGATATCGCAATGCAAGAGCCATCTGCGCATGTATATTCGTCAAATCCACACTCTATGACAAAGTACGGGGAAAACAGAGAGACAAAAAATATTTACTTCTACACAACAAAGGTAAAAAGTCGAAATTGGCAAATCATAAAATATATAAAAAAGCCTGGCAAACCACAATATAAAAAAGCCTCCCCAAAAGCTTGCGTCCACTCATTTCTTATGATATATATATATATATATATATATATATATATATATATATATATATATATATATATATATATATATATATATATATATATATATATATATATATATATATATATATATATATATATATATATATATATATATATATATATATATATATATATATATATATATATATAAACAATCATGGCTTGAGCGTGTGTTGAGGAGGGATGAGGAGTATGCTGGGAGAAAGATACTGAGGATGGAACTGCTGGGCTGGAAAGGTAGAGGTTGGTTAAAGAGAGATTTGTGGATGTTTGAGGGAGGACATGAGGGTGTATGGTGTGATGGAGCAGTATACTGGAAATTTGGTGATAGGAAACTATTAAATCACTGAGGCTACCCTTGATGGAAGAAGTCAGATTTAATGAAAAGTAATATTATGAGCGACTGCTTTTCCATGATCTACTGCATTTTGTACTTTCATATGGCTTTAGTTCAAAACTAAAATATGCCAAAATACGCATTTAAAGTTTCACAACTTTAAAACTAGGATATCTTGGTTGATGCTGGTGTTATATTGATTTTTTGTTTATTTTTAAGAGTAACACCAAACTAGCGTAAGTGGCTACAGAGATATTAAAATTTCAAAGTAGCAAAACTCTAAATGTTTTTTCTAGCAGTTTGCAGTTTTGGAACTAAGCACAGTATAGTACTTGACACTTCATATATTTCCTGAATTTATGAATCTAATAAATATTTCATGAACTTAATAATCTAACACATCAACTCCAGATATGCAAGACACAGTTATAAAACTAAACTAAATAAGAATTTGCTATAGAATGGGGAAATAAAATCAAATTTAACATGAACTGAGTACATGTGCTTATTTACATTTCATTAGCTCAAGTAAAGCATGTTTTCTAGATTTATGCCATTTTATTGATTAAAAAAGTAAAAGAACTTTAATAATGAAATTAATTACTAAATAACAGATCCTATTTCTTTGATTAACGAGCAAAAACAGCTTTAATGCTCTTTATTAAATTAATTCTAATTTCTTTAAAAATTTTAAATGCTATTCATAGTTAAGGGGATCAACATTAATGCCCTTGACTAAATTTAAAAGAAATATTAGTTGAAGGATATTATTATATTTTTTTCAAAAATTCACTAAACCTCCAAATAATTCTATTGGTTATTAAAAATTTGAAGACAACTATGTCGAGTATTTTTCTACCTTAAGGTAAAAAAAAGATCAATAAATAGTAAATATACTGTATAGTTCATACTATGCTTATCTAAAACTATACAAGTATGCAATATGATAGTAAGGGGTATATTAACATTAGGAAAATATTTATTTCATTTGTATGCTCTAAATATATATCTTCTAAAGAAGAGTGACCTCAGGGTTCTCTAGAGTTATTCATATTCACAAGGCAAGTCACCCATGCTTACCTAACCTAACCTAATATAAACTAACCAAACCTTACAATGGTGAACGGTAATAATGGCACAGGTAAAAATGTCACATGTGAAAAAATACACTGTGGTCGGTGAGTTTATACAGAAGAAAAATTGCGATGTGCACGGCATCTATTTAATAAATCCTGAACAAAATAAATCCCACACACCACTAGCTTATTATTTATATGAAGATATAGGTTAGGTTAGGCTAGGTTAGATTGTTAGACCAGGTTAGGTTAGGTTAGATTGTTAGGTTATTATTAAGATTCTGTTTTTAAATGTTGATACAAAACTGTGTTTTCATGTCTGAACAATGTTCTTATACGATTTTTAAGCTGATATATATATATATATATATATATATATATATATATATATATATATATATATATATATATATATATATATATATATATATATATATATATATATATATATATATATTTTTTTTTTTTTTTTTTTTTTTTTTCAATAAAACTTATTGTAGTTGTGCCATTGTTATCTGAGTCATTTTTACCATGCCATTTTTACCTATATTCCCTTACAATATATGGGGTATTTAACTCTGCACGAGTTTTGGGGGTTACTCATCTTTACAAGATCAGAAATTTCTAAAACAGTATTTACTTGAGCACTTTTACCTTACTACCAGACGGCAATAACCATTTTATGACAATGTCAACTGGCAAGTGACATTTGGAGTTTTGAAATTAAAATACTAAGCTCGTCAAAGACATACCAAAATATTACAATAAACAATATTGCTCTTGTCTTGCACTTCATGAAAAGCATATGACAAAAGATAAAAAACTAAAAGCATATGACCGTTTCAAGGTCAGAAATACCCTTTGGCAATGAAATATAACATGACATATCAGGAGACCATTATGTATTTACTTGATAATGTAGACATAATATTTGGCATCACTTCTCCCCTAATTAGTGGCCCAGCATTTGCATACTGACAGATTTGCACCATATCCGTACATAAAAGAAATTTAAAAGTCTCCTGCAAATCAAAAACTTCATCAAAATTATTTTGAGGTGCAAAAAAGCATCAAAGCAACACAGAAGCATGCAGTACGCTCTCATAAGATATAAAAATTGAATATACCATCTCTTACATCTTACCTTTAAACCGCGGTCCTTAGATTATATGATGAATGCTAAAATTGGCTGAGAAATAATGAACAGTAAAACTTACACAAAAATGAAACAAGTGTATCATGCGTACAAGAGTAAAGCTGTACAATACTAACCACCTGGGCAATTTTCCTCATCTGATTTATCAGTACATTGAGGAAGGCCATCACATCGATTTCTCTCGGGTATGCAATCTCCATTTCTACAAGTCCATTCACCAGCCCTACAATCTATATCAAAACAGGCAAGGTTAGGATCATATCTGACAATGAAATGGTAGACTACCAAGGTATTTATGATCACATGCAGTCCGTGACATGCTCCATTCAAAACAACGTGGGTAACCCTAAGTATGTCAACCTTTGCATATCAACATGCCAATGGTAATTATATGTATGTACTGTATACAATTTGCACATTTCAAATGTATGATCTTAGATTCCCACCAAGTTCATACTTCTCTTCATGTGGTAATTACTTCTTGATAATATTTACTGTATACAAATGGCTTTATATATTTTAGGTTGTATAGTGTAATGCAACATAGATGCTTTCTAATTGAATTCATACCATGTGAAAGCTAGTCTGTCAAAATCTCTGTACCATAAATTACAAATTGAAGAGTTCGGGTAAAGTTGGATAAATGTACGAAAGGAGACACTGCAAAGCAACAATTACAGCAAAAACTAAACTAAGTATGGCTACAATGATCAAGGTTAGAGAGCTTTATAGAAAATTAGAGAATATAGATTAAGAATATAAATATCAAATCTGGAATAATATACATATTGAGCAATGGAAACTGGGTAGCGTAGTCATTAGGATATTCAACTCGGGAGGTGACAGGTTTAACTCTCCAGCTCCACTTTGTCTGTGTTCATCCTCATAATGGGAATTAATAGACACAAAATGTTAAGAAAAAAATTAGGTATACTGATATTAGTGAACAGTTAGCATTGAAATAACAAGTAAATATTGTCTGTTAAGAAGACTGTGATGCTTTCAGAGGAAAGCAATTCACATCTGCAATAAAGACTATATCCATGCTTTCATCCACTTCATGGTTGCTCGCACATTACAAAGGATCAAAATGCTTAGCTGCTGGGTGCTTGATTGAGAGACACATAACAAAAATCTTCTCAGTTACAAGTAACAGGACATAACTGAAATCTTGGAGCATTTGTCTTTATCCCTACCTGGACGGCAATTGCTCTCGTCTGAGTAATCGGAACACTCATATTGCCCATCACACTGACGTTCTGCGGGGATACAGGTCCCATCTCCACACCTAAATGCACCAGGCCTACATGCTATAAAGAGAGTTTTGCGCATGCATGAAAGCCTAGTCTTAGTAGCGTAAGTATTACTTTAAAGGCATAAGCATGTGTACAAGCATAAAAGATATACTACTCTAAGGTAATTTATACTTTGATAAGATATAATACTCTATGGTAAATTACACTGTGATAA
The DNA here is from genome assembly GCA_037179515.1 of Halocaridina rubra. NCBI lineage: Eukaryota > Metazoa > Arthropoda > Malacostraca > Decapoda > Atyidae > Halocaridina > Halocaridina rubra. Next base: position 45,401 of record JAXCGZ010017384.1, on the reverse strand, counting down.
AATATACTACTCTAAGGTAAATTCCTATGATAATATATATAAATCTAGGATAAATTACACGATGAAAAGATATACTAAGCTAAGATAATTTTGAAGGTGATAAGATATACTAATCTAGGATAAATTACACGATGATGAAATATGCTACTCTATGATAACCTACACTATGATCTCTTTTAATGGATGAATTTATAACTACAATACTTAATATTCCTGATAACTGCCAGGCTGAACCAAACTATAATCTGAGAAAACTAATTTACCAATTACCTATATACCTTGAAAATTCATAGCACTTCAATAAAAATTTTACGATCCCTACTAAATGATATTTGCTTTTGCTTAGAAATACGACATCAATATACAGCCCTTTCTCTACAATATTATATAATCCATCAAATCAATTCATAACATTTATATATACTTGCAAATGAATGCATTCCTAATATGCAATACGTTTCATTCAGGTGAGGAACTGCAGGAGTATAGGAGTACAATACTCGACTCAGGAGGTGACAGACTCATGATCAAGCCCAACTCGGGGCCTTATTCCCCAACTGAAATCTGTTTATGTCTACTCATTTAATGGGGACTAATAGTAGTACAAACAACGAAGATCAATATTATATGCTTTGTTCAAGTAAATAAGGGTACAATTTTAACAAAAGACTCTTGCGAAAGTCCTTAAGCAGACTGGTCATAATGCCTAAACTAACATATATTTTGTACAAAATATTAGATACAGGTATTATTAAAAAAATATTCTATACAATAAAAAAGGATGTGAAAATCTATCATTAATGAATTAAAAATATATATATACAGTGGAACCTTCACCTACGAACACCCCCAACCACAAACTAATCGACCTACGAACACAATTTTCTAACAAATTTTGCATCGACCCATGAACAATCCTCGAGGTACGAATGCGCATATGCATGCACATCTGCCTGGGCGACTGCGTGTTGGCTCTCAGTTCTACATTGGTGCCCACACTGTGAAGTTCGTTCGCTGTTCTTTCATTGTAAATTTCCAGTTTTTTTTTTTTTCTTTTTTACTTTAAGCTGGCTCTCAATATGGCTCCCAAGAAAGTGAAAAATGACTATGATATTGGTGATAAAAAGCCTAAACATATTACAGTGGAAACAAAAGAAGAAATAACAGCTAAAAATGAGAACGGTGATCATGTTTCAGATCTCGCCATGCAGTATAACATGGTGAAAGCGACCATCTGTACTATTTTAAAGAATAAAGAGGTCTTAAAGGCCGCTGATGTGGCTACAGGAGTTACTATTTTAATGAAGCATAGGTCTCAGATCATAGAAGAAACAGAAAATTTATTGTTATTTTGGATAAATGAAAAAAGCTTGCTGGAGATAGTGTTAGTGAGGCTATAATATGTGCAAAGGTTCTATAGTTACACCATGATTTTGTAGCAAACACTCTGAGTGCTAGTGGCGTTAAATTCATAGTGTTGCTAGGCATGGAGAGGTGGCTAGTTCAGACCAAAATGCAGCGAAAGCCCATGTGCTAGATTTCGCTAAATTTATCGAAAGTGAAGGTTACGTCTCATAGCAAGTTTTTGACTGTGATGAAACAGGACTGTTTTGGAAAAAAATGCCTAAAAGAACCTACATGATCCAAGGAGATAAGACACTGCCAGGCCACAAACCAATGAAGGAAAAGCTTACACTTTTATTGTGCTCTAATTCAAGTGGGGATTACAAGATTAATTCCTCTTAGTCTACCACTCTGAAAAGCACAATAATGTATTGAAGGCTAAACTTCCGGTAATGTGGAGGTTAAATAGCAAGGCTTAGGTAACATGTATCCTATTCATAGAATGGTTACCTGAAGTTTTTGTGGCAGCTGTCAAGAAATATATTGAGAAAAAAGGTTTGCCCCATAAATGTCTTTTGATAATGGACAATGCTTCTGCCCATTCTCTAGGTGTGAAAGAAGACCTTGCTATCAAATACTAACTTCATAAAAGTCAAATTTCTGTCTCCAAACACCATCTCTCTCTCCTCTAAGCCATGGACCAGCAAGGCATTTCAAGTTTAAGAAGCTGTATATGAAGGGTCTTTTTACCAGGTGCTTTCAGGTCACCAACAACATGGATTTGACCCTGCGTGAATTTTGGAAAGACCACTTCAATATCCTCCATTGTATAGGCCTCATTGACAAGGCATGGAAGGAGGTCTTTTACCACAAGTTGCAGTCCACCTGGAGGAAACTTTGGTCAGGTTGTGTGGATGCTAGAGACTTTGAGGGTTTCAAGAAGGAGACAGCTGTTAACATAGTGAATGAGACTGTGGCCACAGGAAAAAATTGGGCTTAAAGGTCAACGAAGAGGAAGTGGAGGAGCTGGTGGAGGACCACAAACAAGAACTCACCACCAAAGAATTGAACGAGTTGCAACCTGAACAGGTGAAGACTATCCAAGCTGAGCAATCAGTGGAGGAGAGGGATGAGAAGGTAAAGGTTTCAAGTGAAAAGTTTAATGAAATATTTAGTAAGTGGAGTGATGAGCAGGCTTTCATTGAGACTCATTACCCGGGAAAAACTGTGAGCAACAGAGAAGTAAACATTTTAAATGACAATATGATGTTACATTTCAGAAAAATTTATCAACAAAGAAAAAGACAAATATCTCTTGATAGTTTTCTTGTGCCAATACCAGCCAGAGAACCACCTTCCAAGAGAGAACATACAAGTAGAGAGAAAACACCAGAAATACAGCCTGTACCTGAACAGTTGCCCAACGTTGTCATGGAAGGGGACTATAATTCTATGGAGTAGTCCTCCTCTTCCTTAACCACCATCCACGTGAGCCAGCAACAATCAACCACAAAGGTAATTTTAGTAGCTTTATCTATAATCAATTTTCCTATCACT
>JAXCGZ010017384.1:0-40000 GCA_037179515.1 Halocaridina rubra | reverse complement strand
TTCCCTCAATGGGTATGCATTGCCCATTCCTGCATCGCCATTCATTACCTGAACACCCTATAAAAACAAAGGTTATGGAATGCATTCCTAATTCTTAATTTGATGTTAATTCATAATATTAAGCCAATCATTACGCTTTACTGATAATTCAACAAAAGCTCAAATTATTATAATACTGATTATACAATAACAGTCTAAAATATTAGTCCATAATATTAGTTCAGTCATAAAGCTTTGCTGTTAATTTCAGGATAAATTAAATAACTATGATACTGATCATACAGTAAAGTTTAGGAAACTTAGTTAAGGAAAACATATATACGCTATACAAGGATGAACATAAATCTGACACAAAAATCTGCAGAAATTTGAGTCTGTATGTCACCATCTTACTCTTCATATATTATGACAACTGCTTTAGAAAAAAAATATGTGGTAAACACTCTGAAATACTAAAATTTTCCTTTTCCTTTAGAAGTTACACTAAGGACACTTGAATATAAATGTATTTTTTTTTCATTTCACAAATATCACAGTTATAGTGATTTTATATCTATTATGTTATTATGTATACATGCCATAGTTGCTTGCTATAATGGATTATCCATGCTACAATTAGAGAACACAACTTTATGATGCATGCAAGTTGTCATACCCATTAACAATGCAAACCAACACCACCTTACCAATGCATTCCTCTTCATCCGAGTAATCATAGCAATGGAAAAGACCATCGCATCGTGCTGTTATTGGTATGCATGTTCCATCTCTGCACTTCCATTCATCTAGAGCACATGCTAAAACAAAATGTACCGAGACAATGCATGCTTGTTCCTAAATATATGCATGCAATGGTCAAAACAATGATTTTTTTTTTACTTAATACACTAATCTCACATAAATTCATATAATGACACAAGGTAACCCTAAGAAATGTAATTAAAACCCAATTAAGATGCATACAATCACAATGCTCTTCATCAGAGCTGTCAGGACAGTCATCTCGCCTGTCGCATCTCCAATCACTAGGTATACATGTCCCATCAGTACACTGCCACTCATCAGGCCCGCATACTAAGTATTCATGGAATTAAAAACATATGTACAATTATGACTGAATTACCATATAACTGATTCAAATGAGATTACAATTAAACAATTCAAAATAAGTTTAAGAAACTAAGAGAGCAATGCTCCAGTCTCATTCCAGCTTTCTGCGAGGATTGATATGCTAGTTGTTCATTGATAACGGCATTAAAAGATAATGGCTCACTGAACCGTAATATTAATGGTAAGCAGCCCAGTATATTTTTTAAATATGACAGGTGAAGTTTATACCTTTCAAATTACAAAGGAGTCCCAAAGGAAAATAGGGTAGCTTATTTACATGCTAGTTAAGCAATAATTACGTCTGTTCAAACTGTAAAGGGTGATGGCACGAGTCTGTTTCTCCTATTATAAGTAAACAGCAAAATAAATGTCAGCATTAAAATAAATGCAAATACTATGACTAATAATTTTACAGTGTAGTGACTGGTGATTCCTTCTCAGTGACTTACTTAAGGGACAATTTTCTTCATCTGATTGATCCAAACAGTTAGGAATTCCATCACAACGAACAGACTGAGGAAAGCAAGTTCCGTCACGACACTGCCAATCATCGGGCCCACAAGCTACATGAATAATGTATGTAAATCAGCATCATGGTTGACAGCCAAAGCTCGTTAAGTGGTGTAAAGTTAAGCAGATGAAAATTTGCATGCAGGTGAATATATTATACTATTGTTATTAACAACAACTAATGTCAAGCACAGCAAGCAAATCCTGTTCCTGAATATACGGGGTACTTCAAGATGTAAATGGTAAAATAAACACCTTCAGATTACATGCGCAATTACTAATCAAGAAAAGGGTAATTCCTTGACAAAATCTGCTATTAATGCAAGTTACATACTCACAATACATAAATGCTCTGAGAGGTATGGAATAATGAGGGCATTCAAATTCATCTTATCAGATACTGGCAGGTGTGAGCATGTCACTGTAAACTAAGAAGGCATGATACTCCTTACCTGGTGGACAATTCATCTCGTCCGAAAAATCTACACAATCCCTGCGTTTGTCACAAAGAGCCTCTAGTGATATACAAGTACCATCTGGGCATCTCCACTGGTCATAACTACAAGCTATAATTACGCAGACAAATGCAGATGTGTGAGAACAATGTACAATAATATAAGAATACATTATTAGGCTTCTAAATACAAGCAGACTTAATAAAAGCTTTTAAACCAATTTGACTAAATAATTACAGCGGGCTTAGTAAATACTCAAGCAATAAACATGCAGACATATGCCGTATGTGTGAAAAATATGAACACAATATTTATTTAGGCTTCACAGTACAAACAGATTAACAGTATTTGAAGCACCTAGTACTCTACTGGGCTAAGTGCCAAAATAAAATGGCAGAAAACGTGATTAAAGTTTTGCAACTTTAATATATTTACATTCCAGTAGCCACTCATGCTCTTGATGTTGTACTTAAAAAAAATCAATATAACAAGAGCAGCAACTGATATATCTAAGTTTTAAAGATGTGAAACCTTAAATGTTTTTTCTGGCATTTTGTAGTTTTAACAATCAGGTCAGTTGAGCATAAAGCACCTCATTTATAAAGCAAAACTGACAAAATGATTACTGCAGGATTAGGACGACCAATAAATGTTAATTAATCTTAATAAATCTCTCTACGACAAAGAAAAATTTGGGTTTGCAATCAAATAATCTTAAATGATTACATTCTTACTAATCCTCTTTGTCTAATCTTCCAGCTACAAAGAAATATTTAGGCTTGCAATCAAATGATGGTAAAGATCTACAGGCTTAACTCTTCCTCTTAGCCAAATCTTTCTACAACAAAAATAAATTTAGCCTTCCAATCAAACGATAATTAATGCCTACAGGTTTCCTCTTCCTCTCTGTCTAAGATTTCTACAGCAAAGATAAATTTAGCCTTGAAATCAAATAATCTGAAATGCTTACATTCATATTACTCCTCTTTGTCTTACCTCCTGGGCATCCTTCTTCATCAGAATTATCCCTACAGTCACTACTACCATCACAACGCCTATCAGCGGGTATACATGACTGATCTTTACATGTCCACTGACCCTGCCCACAGTCTACATGAAATTTAATGCCAATATATGGAGTCAGAAAGCCATATTTACAAGATCTTAGGCACTCAATAATTTATCAGTACAAAAGGCAATCTAGTATTTTTTCCAGCAGACAAAGTCATGACATATCTTAAACATAAGAAAAAATACATTTGTCCCTCATTTTACACTATCACTGGGTTCCACCAATCTCTGTGTAAGCCAAATATTGTTTATATTCAAGGCCTTTACATAAGAGCAACTGTACTTTGCATACAATCTATTTTCAACCCCTTGCATACTTTAAATTAAGCCTAGATTACTGTACTGCACTTAAACCTTAACTAATACAATGTCAATTTATGTAAAAACATTACAGTAATTGCTTATAATGAGTTTTGTAAGGTAAAACTTTCTGAAATCATATTAATTTTTAACATTTTATGCTATGTATATTCAAAATTGCATTCTTTAAAACAGTGTAAGATGAGGGACAACTGTAGCGTGACCCATCTTTTTCCCCAAAATGTCGCCCATATGAGCAATAGATTTATTATTTCCATGATAGATTAGTGATGAAAATGTTTTTTTTCATAAATACAATCTCAGCGAGCTTAAAGCAATTAGCAAAAGACATAACCAAAGTTGGACTCTTGTTTCCTTATTGCTAAGTGCAACTAAAAGAATATGGAAGTATCACAAAAGCTAAAACATATGTCTCTCAGCAATGAGAAAAATATTAGATGAGTTATAATCACAAACATACTGCCTAGAGTCCTACCTAGTTCACAGTTTCTCTCATCACTGGAATCTGGACAATCATCAAAACCATCACATTGCTTTTGAATAGGTATACATGAGCCATCCACACAAGTCCATTCACTGGCATCACAAGCTAAGCAAAATAAGCAACATGCAATGCTTCAGTATTAATATAAAGTTAATGAAAATTTCTAAAGAACAAAAAGCAATTAGCAATTCAAATCTAACTTAACTAATAAGCTAGTTGATGAGTGTGCAAAATGTAGAGTGTAAGTACGAATAAATATTATATGATAGTACTTATGTTAGTGCAACAGGCATATCATACACTGACAGGTGTCATACACCCAAATCCATCTTAATTATACAAACTAAGTATAGAGGAATAATAATATTTTTGCCATCTAAAAGACCAGCTATGGATGTATAAAAAGAAGAAACAAAGAGAAAAAACATTATTAAACCTCATTTTGTGTCATACAGAACAGACCAGATAAAGATTGTGTCAAAACTTTTTCCATACCCATTTGTGGGAGCTGGAAACAGTGTATGAAATTACTTTAAACAATAGTTCATATCATTGCAGTTAATTCATCCAATCCAGAACACAAGCTTGACATACCTCGCTCTTCCTAAACAAGAGCTCTATTTTCTTCTTGGCCTCTTACTGACTCAGGCACTCAAGAAATCTTTTCATTTTTTCTATTAGTGTCCAATTATCATGCTTCACCTCATGTCTCGGCCATCCATAAGATTTTGAAGCTTTCTCTCTCTAACAAACTTTCCCTGATTCCAAATATATCCCTCAACTTTTCCATTCTATTTTCAGTTAATATATCTGAATTCAACTCACTTCAAAGACACTTTCTACCCAACACTCCATTTCCTTCTTTCCATTTACATCTCAATAACAAACTCCTCTCACTGCTCTGACATTTTCTATCCATCACTCAATTTCCTTATTTCTACTTACATCTCAAGTTTAAAACTCTCTGCAGTACAATAGTGTAGAAGCAAAAATTTCCTAGAATATAAATAATTTGTACTCTGTGATCAGTTCTCATCCTTGCCATCTGCTTATTTTAGTGGTGATCCTTAGCCCTAAGAGGTCATGAATAGATACGGTTAGGACTTATTTCTCTTTTAACTCCTACAGGATGTAAGGCGATAGCAACTTCCTAATCTTACTAAAATGGACGTTAGCACTAGCTAATCCTAGTCTTTTATGCATCACTCCCTTATCAGATTAAATAACTCTCTGCAAGTAACTTTTCTAAGCAATCCCGAGATTTGTTTCTTAATCCAACCAGACTCTATAGTCTTACCCTTTTCTCTAAACCTTGTCTCCCTCAAAACCAATTTCATGTCACCAGAAAACTTTCAATCGAACATCCTTTCTCATTCGCACCATATCCAGATGGTCAATACTATATTTTCAATATTGCATTTTCATCTTTGTTTCTGCTTTTGAATGTGGTCAATGCTGCATGTGATCAAATATTTAAGCTAAATTAAATCTTCCTCTAATAAAGACTTTTTAATGCTGACTCTAATTTTCCATGTAGGTTGCTAATCATTACTGGAAATCTGATTACTATCACTAAGATATTTAGGATCTTGTTAAGAAGAGTAACTTCATGGTGCTCTAGGGTCATTCATACTTACAATGCAAGTTACCTAACCTGACCAAATCTAACCTAACCCAACTTTACCTAACCTAACCTAATCAAACCTAACCTAATCTAACAATTTATGGCTTTATTTAACTTTAAATTAAATTTTGAGGGTTACAGTACTCATCTTTACAAGATGCAAGATTTAGCTAAACTGAAAGCGAAAAATCAGATAGGATCACTTACGAGAGCTATAAATATACCAATGACCAAGCTTGGAATGTTTTAAATTTACAGTATTAAGACATTAATTATGAGTGTACATATCCAGATACCCCTCACATAAGATTCTCATCTCCAATATGTAAATTCTTTTACCCAAGAAAAAATGTAAACCTGATTAAGTTAACTGACAACATCCGACAGTATAACAACTCCTATTTACATCTGTCTTTACTGATGTTACCTAACAATGTATTTAAACAACTTCGAACTCCTACTGTTTACACCCACTGGATATTTACAATGTCTGTAATGATACATTTCTGAACAGTCCATGGAGAGGACAGAGCTGTGATTAAGTCCACTGAGGGGCAATAGGAGGAGCATCCAGCCTTAATATCCCATCTGCAATCTAATGTGACACATTTGAAAAATATTTTTTAGGCATTAAGAAAGAACTTGGTAATATGAACAACCACTGAATTTGTCTAACCTTTGTCACAGTTATATTCATCTGTGTAATCACGACAATCATAACGACCATCGCACCGCCTGTCAGCAGGTATACAGGAGTTATCTGCACACGTCCACTCCAGTGAACTACAGGCTATATACAAAGTGCAAAGCATTATTGACTTATATGCATATCAAAAAACATACTGACATATATATACAAGAAGATAGAAAAGCCAGTATTATAAATATACAAAATGCTATTCACCATATTACGCACAATTTGTTACTAGCACAAATGCAAAAACAAGACCTCTATATACCATTATACCTTCTGATAATACTAACAAGTAGAGATGTAGAGAAAGTAGTTGTAAATGCAGTACGTACAAAGTACTGTACATACAAAGTATGTAAAACATGTAATTAATTTATTTTTTAATTCAGCTAATGGTCAAACCTCTTGTTTTTTTATTTAGTTGCAGTTTTAAACTAAATAACACTTAAATAACAATGTATTTGCTTAAGTTGTATACCTGCTGCATAGCATATATCTATTCATGCAGCATTTTGTCTCTTTAGCTGATCAGTTACACAAATGCAACAGTTCATAAGGAAATTAAGGTATTCAGAAGTTGCCTTGGGTTCCACATATAAATTATATAACTGGATATATAAAGAACACTTCTTATCTTCAGTATTCATTATTTATTCTATATTTACTTTTCTTTGGTGAAAGTAAAAAATGTTTCTTCGATATGTAATTGGATACATGAAGAATACCACTTAGATCAATAAACTTCAATATTCTTGATTTTTCCTATTTATTTTACTTAGGTGAGATAATAAAATGATCATTTGATATGTAACACCAATAGGTCATTCTTTGCTACCGTTCTCTTTGGTACATTCAAATTAACCTCTGCGATATAAATAATCATGATTGGAATATCTGTCTCTACATATCCACTCATCATAGGTGTAAACTATATACAGTATAAGATACTTGAACTAAGCACTGTTAAGAAACATGCAATTGGGAAATTCAAAGGTAATTACTACATAAAAATGTGTATTAACGGGAAAAAAAAAAAAAAAAAAAAAAAAAAAAAATATATATATATATATATATATATATATATATATATATATATATATATATATATATATATATATATATATATATATATATATATACAGGGGGTCCTCAATTTATGACGTCCTCGAGTTATGAAGCGTTGTGGCTACATCTCATCTCCAATAAATAATTTTGCTTCTTTTTTAAAAACTTTTTCCCAGGCATAAAGCAGATTCTTCCGATGGCAATGCTTTGAAGAAAAGGGAAGCCTTCACCATGGCAGTGAAATGCATGGAAAAGGGAGAAACTTTACTACTGCATTAGCATAAGTGCTTATTTACGTGTGTTCCGACTTACACTGAAAGGTAAGTTATATCACGTCTCAGCAACAGAAATCTGGCATAAGAGGAGGACCCCCTGTGTGTATATATATATATATATATATATATATATATATATATATATATATATATATATATATATATATATATATATATATATATATATATATATATATATATATATATATATATATATATATATATATATATATATATCATGCAAAATGTATAAAGCACACACATATTAGTGGAACATCCAAAAATTCAGAATATTTAAGGTACAATTTATCAACTTACTCCTGATCTGAGACCATTGAAGATATGTTCTAAAAAGAACTAAAAGGATATACTTACAATGACAACACTATCTGTCGTTCATGAATCAGGCAAGACGCTACATAAATTGAAGACAAATAAAATAAACTTGAAAATAACATAAAGAGAACATGCACACACATACAAGATAAAAAAATAAGTGTTAACATGAAAAATGTGAAACGCTTTACCTAGAACAGTGCCATATTGTTTATGACAATTTTTTTTTTCCTTAATAAGTTAGTTATAAGTACATAACATACAGGAAAACAGAATTAATCCACGTTTAAGTCTCCATTAAACGACTTTGACGCAGACACAACACACAAAGTGTAGTCAGGCTGGAAGAACTGGAGGAAAGTTTCAGGAATTATATATGACCATAAAATAAATATGAAAATTAAAGGAAGGTTTACAATACAGTAGTTAGACCAGCAATGCTGTATGGGGACGAAATATGGGTCATGCAGAGGGCACAAGAAAAAGAGTAGATGTTGCAGAAATGAGCAAATGTGCAGCATTATTATGACGCAAAATCTAAATAATCCAATAAAGTTAATACAAATTTGCTTGTGCAACAAGTTGAGCTCCTTTTAGTGAAAGAAACAGATTAATCCTAAGTGATTAACATGTAAGTGGAGTAATCCTAACTGATTAACATGTAGAAGTCAAGATGTGTGTCAAAGGCAACGTACACTATAAATCTCGGTTACTCCTTTCACATTGCAATCAATCATAGTGTTATCCTGGCCATTATATGTGACAATTTTAATTCCTATTCGATTGCGGATGAACACGGAAATGAAATGATCTTCTTGGCATAATCAAGATGAAAAATATTAATATACTATAACTGCCCAGAGTATAGAACAAAATGGCATATATACAGAGAGTAGAATATACACATAAAGCAGAAATAAGATGCAAGTGTACTATAGTTTGTAAGAACAGTCTACTCTGAAAAGTGTCTTGCATCTAATCCATGCATATATAACACTGAAGTGTTACCATACACTTTAAAATGATAGCGAAAGCCCCATTAAAGAAAACAACAGGAGAAAAACATGAAGTACTTATTAATGTTATGACCAGTACTGGTCACCTGCTTTTAACACTGAACTGTTACCATACAGTCTAAAATGGTAAGAAAGTCCAACTGGCAAAAATAATAAGAAAAATATATGAAGTATGTATTAAAGTCTTGACTTCAACTGGTCACTTTCTGTTTTTAAACTTACCTGGAGGGCAGTTCTCTTCATCAGAGCGATCAAGACACTGAGGAGTGCCATCACATCTTTGGCTGCCTGCCACACAAGATCCATCTCTACAAGTCCACTGATCTGCTCTACATCCTAAATTGGGAGCAAAGGACTTAGCTACGGTTCAAAGCCACAGGAATTTAGGTTCGGAATGGCATGGCAACCCAAGCAATTATCTGTGCACTAATTAACTAATTAATACTTCATGCTTATATCCCAATAAGGTGTATATCCATGTATATGCTCTCACCAATGTTTGTTTGCTTCCTATTCAATGATTTGTTTGCTATCATACACTATGTATGTGTGGAATATAATACAGTATACTGTACTGAATATCATATGAATTTGTATTAATTTTGGGTTGCGTGAATATACATTAATTACATCTAAAACATGGCATTAACCCCTTCACTGGCAAATTCTTTCAAAACAACTTTGCAATTCCAGACGAATCAAGTAAGATATGTCGAGAGAAGTCATACTGTATATGTCTCACCTGTTACTGGAGAGGCTGAGATAATGTAAATGGGGTTGGCAAACGTATGATAAAACAAAAATATTGGTGTCTGCCTAGGAAGGCTAGAAGAGAGCCGGAATGGATATGAATGCTTTTTCATAGAGCAGTTTCATATGGAAACTTTTGGACACAATATATCGTCATTGCCAAAATTTGTCAGATAGGCAAGTACGAGATATTTCACCACTGACAGTGAAGAGGCTAATTACATAATGAACACAGCATTTAACAAAAACTGTGAAAGCTTAACACAGTCTTCAAGAGTTCATTGCAGGATTGTATATCTTAGAGGTAAAATTAAGGAACTGAATTATAATGTACTGAAGGTTGCAAAAGTGCAAGAGATTACAATGTGAAGTACAGAAAGATTAATAATGATAAAATGCAATAATTATAACACATACTACTTCCTCTCCAGAATCAGAGTAGTCAATGACTGCATCGCAACATGCATAACCAGAAATACAAGAACCATCTCTTCATGTACACCTTATAGGATGACACTATACTTAAAGACATTAAAATATGTGCACCAAAGTTTACTGTACAGGTTGGCTTATATTATGTCATCCCCACAAAACATATATACAGCATCATAACCAAATAGTAGTTAACTGATTGATAACACTTCCTTAATGAAGATAAATTTACTTGAATAACTAAGAAAGATAATTGAAATTTCCCAAACTGGGAACCACGATCGTGTAGTGATTAGAGAGCTTGACTGGGGAAATTACAAACCCGTGTCCAATCCCACTGCAAGGCCTGTAATCAACCACTGTCAAAGAAAACAATTCATCCAATATGATATGGGGATAATCCGTGGCAATTCATCCAACTTGATACAGAAATGATCAATGGCAATATGATGCACTAACCTGGCATCTATGTGATGTTGAGCCAAAAGTACCATATCTCACTCTCATATTTTCATGCATATATGAGCTGTATGTTTCTATCATAATCAAGTGCTTGGTATATTAGTTAGGGTAATGTTCTTATAAGTATTAAGCATAATGTTCTAAACCTCATCCACAGTATGCTTCTGTTTCTCCCCACTGAACTGCTATTTTTTGAACAAACTCTCCCATATTATGTGCATATTTCTATCCTGTTTTGCATGCTGCAATTTTTAAAAAGGAATATACGAAGAATATTTTAATACGACAGCATTAAAATTACCTCAACCATAAATTTCAAAGTAATGGAGATTTACCTCGAATATCAACATATTAAGTTTTAATAAGTTTAAATGCAGTAGTATACACAGCAACTTTGGTAGTATTATGGAGGAATGAGTTTCAAAATAGTTTGCAACTACCAGTTTCTTGCAAATTAACAATTCCAATATGTCTGACTTACAAGTAAATAATTAACTAAAGCAATACAGGAGAGTTGGTGTGTAATAAGACAAATTTGAGTAAGTCAAATAGTTCGTGTCTTATAACACAAATATGAGTACTTCATGTATGCAAGTCCATCCATGTCTTATAAGACAAATATGAGTAATTCTTTGTAAGATAGTCAGTGTCTCATAACACTAATGTTTGTAATGCTTTGTAGGTGCGTCTGTGTCTTAAATGAAAATATGAGCACTTTTGACAAGGGGAAAAGGATTTTAAAATAATGCCAAAAGCAATATTAATTCCTCCTTATTACTTATTATAGTCAAGTCAACAATACATGACAAAGAAATATATTATGTCTACAATTTACTGACGGCAAACATACTGCAGGGTACTTTAACTGAATATTGTTAACAACAGGTATTTATCTAATAAAAATAATATATAACTAATCTTTGGAAGTCAATACATGCTTTTAATCTGTAATTGTGGCTATAAAGTATATGAGTAAATTCACAGCATTGTGCATGATAATTCTTGTATATGTCCTAGATCTATAAATTCAAATTCAAATGGTGATCTATAAAGAAAGGACCTCACACTGTAGCTATTACTGATATATATGACTTTTAAAGAAATATTAATTAACAATCAAGCTTTATATTAATGATAAGCGTGCAAAACAAAATAATATATTAAGAATACTGTACAGAACTCTCATACCTATAAAACTACTCACCTTCCACGTAACTGAATTACCTACCGAATGTATGACAAAAGTTCTTCCTGAACTAATATATTACCTACAATTCATGTTTATAAAAACCCAACTACATGCTTAACGGTTATATACAAAACAAATGCATGCAAAGAGGCATGAGGTCTAATAATTACCCGCTGCACAGTTTTCTTCATCAGAAAAATCGGCACAATCAAAGTAATTGTCACAACGAGCTTCTGCAGCTATGCATATTCCATCTCTACATGTCCACTGTCCAGGGCCGCATGCTACACAAATTATATATATATATATATATATATATATATATATATATATATATATATATATATATATATATATATATATATATATACATACATACATACATACATACATACATGCATGCATGCATGCATGCATGCATACATGACAGACAGACAGACAGACAGACAGACAGACAGACAGACAGACAGACAGACAGACAGACAGACAGACAGACAGACATAGACATACATACATATATATATATATATATATATATATATATATATATATATATATATATATATATATATATATATATATATATATATATATATATATATATATATATATATATATGAAAGCATTACAGTACATGGTTAAAAAATACATTCTATATCTATCCAAAATTGTAATCTACACCTTCATGCTTAGTATCCAGATGCAAAAGAACCTAACCAATCTAACCAAACATCAATCCCTCCTCAAAAAAAAAAACCATTCTCTAGTAATTCATGCAAAAATCTTCTTAACTGCAATACCAATTAAAGTTAAATTTGATTCAATCCCAGTTTCACATAACAATGATTCTCCCTCCCATCTGTAACACGTTATCTCGGAAAAGAAGGTATAATGAAGGGAAGGTGTAAAGGCTACTACACATAGAGCTAATGTGCTACACATATCAATGATTCTCCCTCCCATCTGTAACAAGTTATCTCGGAAAAGAAGGTATAATGAAGGGAAGGTGTAAAGGCTACTACACCTAAAACTAATGTGCTACCAAAATTTTGACACATAGAACTTATGAAAGAGCAAGTGTCACATTGGTAAAAGATGCCGTGGCATTCAAACGCCCTGCCTTATTCCATTATCACCAATATATTGACGATTCCTGTAATGCATACTAAACTGACATGTATCTATAGCCATTCATAAGTCAAATATTTTTCTACCATTACGTCTGTTTCATTTCTGGGCCATATTGACACACGTTTTTCATATGTTTTTTGTATATGTAATTGTTATTCATCCTTATTGTAACATTCATTTTTTGTTGTTTCCGAACATCAAATCAGGAGTGCTTTCAAGGAGTTCTCTGCCACATGGGGGATTGAATCACTCTTGAAACAGAGTTAGAAATAAAGTGGGATTACTAAACACTCACAGTCATGATCAACTTTACGTCCATTAACAAACTCCAATCTTAGGGAATGCTTGAAAGGCTACTCTGCTGCTCCCTCATATTCTGCTATGCAAGCAACCTATCTTCATTCTTTTCTAATGTCTACTCTGCTGCTCCCTCATATTTTGCTATGCAAGCAACCTATCTTCATTCTTTTCTAATGTCTACTCTGCTGCTCCCTCATATTTTGCTATGTAAGCAAACTATCTTCATTCTTTTCTAATGTTGCCATAGCGCCTAGTCATATTTAGCATAAACATTACCTTTACTTCATCATAATTGTAAAACAAATAAAAAAAAATAATTTTATTTAAGACAAAATTACGAGAGAGCTTTTGCATGGAATATCATAATGAATATTATACAATAAATATTTCAAAGGAAAGTGATAGCTATACTGATGATACCCAATGTTCTGAAGAACGCAAGGCACTTAGATCAGAAGTAAAAATTTGCAGGCACTTTAGCTAACACCCAACATATACATGCTAAATGTGCTACCGACTTTTAGTAATAAGTGCTGTAAAAGAATACTGTAATATTTGCACACAATAAGTAACATGCTTATATTCATATTGGACTAGTTCTCATACTTGCCTAGTTCCCATACTTGCTTGGTTCTCAAAAAAGTGGAACATACCAATATACATCACCTGCATAATGTGTCACTTACAAAAAAAATATAGTATTGATTGAAAGAAAATGACTCTCCAAGTAATATACAGTATAAATATACACTCTTATTTCCTTTTTAATACTTAAGTCTTCAGCATTAAAGTCAAGGAAGAAATCTTTAGTATGGCTTACCATTCTTCCTGAGATATAATACTAGGGAAAAAGTAAGTTATCTGTCATTATCCAAAAGTATATAAATTTGCACACACAAAATAGCACTGGATCGTAACATAGGAAATAATGGTCGTACCAGAGTAGATATCTGGCATGAATAATAAAAAGATAAAAACCAGTAACTTAACTTTAGTTATTATGGAGAAAGTCGAGATATAAACGTATAAAGTAAGACAGTTAAAATCTACAAAGGATATACTGTACAATGTAATATAATGAATATGCGGTTTTCATACTCATATTATTTATATTACATCATTATTAATAACAAACTACTGCTACAAATCAGTCGGCATAAATTTGATTGAAAATGGCTCTTCATTATTCTTGTTGGAGGGTTCCTGCATTACAACAAAGAAAAACTTGATTTCTGAACATGAATGTACAGATTACAGAAGTATGTCATAGTTACTCATGGTAGTGAATATACTGTATAACTTTCAAACATCACTTTTACCCAACCTAAAGATGCAATCAAAATCTATAAAGAAAATGATGCAAGGTCCAAATAATAATCGACACTTACCCAAAAACGAGATCAGAACCATAATAACCTGAAAATAAACCTATGAAATGAACAAAATGGAAATTTACATGGAACATACAGGGGATACTTACGGCAGTTTTCCTCGTCTGAACCGTCACGACACTGTGTGAGGCCGTCACACTTGTTGATCATGTCAATGCAGTCTCCATTTTTGCACGTGAATTGTCCTTGGGGACATTCTCTATCAGCTGTAGAATAACAGACAAAATCACAAATCCCACACAGACACAATAATAGAAGGAAGTAGAAAAAGGAGAGGACATGACAATAAAGAAGTGATGTACATGAAAATAATCATATATTCAGGAAGAGCAAACTTGAAGGGAGTAGAAGAAGAGAAGACAAAATACATATGAACAAAACAATTTTGAGTAGGGCTGGCCCAAAAAGCTAGTAACAGAAAAGAAAATCAAGTCCTAGAATGCTATAAGTAAAAAAAAAATATTACATTTTTATAATTACATAATATTCTCACCATATATACTGTAAGATCATAAAAAAATACAAATACACATATGACAGGACATCAAGCTTCATTCAAAACCCTATACTGCAAAATTCAATTATAAAATTTGTAGATTTGATATTTGACATAAAAAATAACAGTAAATTACTACTAACACAAGCACGCTGGCACATCATTTACAATATAAGGAGCACAAGTGGCCTTAAAATTGATCCCTGCAAAGCTCCACCTCTAACTTCCTCCAGTCAGATGCTGCATGTCTGACGTTATGCTCTCTTCCATTTGCACAGTTCAGAGAGCTAAAAAATTGTTCCACCAAGTATCAGATAATTAATATAACTATTGCTTTCAAAAAAATTTCCAATAGTTATCCAATAATTAACATTGCTATTGCTTCCAGATATTTTTCTCCACTTAATGAGAGATAAGTAGACAGCATTTCCATAAGATCAACACTCCAAACCGGTATAAAATTATTCTCTTATCACAGTTAACTCATCTTGCTCAGTGTGCGCTAATTCCAGAGGCAAATCTCTTGCCATAACTAGTTACACTGTGAAAACTAACAACTTATCTGCAAATCACCAAGAGTATACTCCAGAGAGGGGTCATAATATTTTTCTGCTGTTTCTTTACTAGCCAAAGACAATACCAAGTATATTCTTCATATTTTATTCATCAATTGGCATAGTCTTCATTAAGATATTGCTTTTTCTAAATTTGGGAACCATGGTAGCGTAACAGTTCGAGCATTCAATTCTCTCTCTGGATGCTCAGAAAGAGCATCCATCCTTAATTCCCACGCTCCAGCTTGTCTGTGTCCATCCCCACTCCAATGGGGATTAATAGTGACACATAATGTGGCCATCAACTTTTTCTATTTACAGTATCTATCTATCTATCTATCTATCTATCTATCTATCTATCTATCTATCTATCTATCTATCTATCTATCTATCTATCTATCTATCTATATATATATATATATATATATATATATATATATATATATATATATATATATATATATATATATATATATATATATATATATATATATATATCTCTCAAATCCCACCTTTATTATTTCCTCTATTAAAGGAAAAATAAAGTGAAAGGTACTGTTTGCCATTCCCTCACTTGTCTCCTTAATCCTTTTCTCTCCATGATTTTTTTTCACTTAGGATATAAATTATGAGTGCCATGTTGTGTTGTCTTACTAATGGAAGCCTTTATCAATATGCGTTTAGTTATTCGTTGTCATACTGCTGCTACTCATAGAAATGGGTTGGCTCACAAATACATACACACATACAAATACAATGGCCAGAGTCAAAGCACACATTTTCACCAGAAGCCAGCACATCCCATTCATTCTTCTTAGCTCGTTGAGGATAAGGGGTTGCCACAGTTCCTCTGTATCACTGCTTGGGTCACCTACATGATAAGTGGATAAGGATTTTCTCCCATGATAGCATGATAACATCATATGAATCTAATTTCCTTGCCTGAACTAGAAGCTTTATCAAGTCACAGTGGCGCTATAGTGCCCCTTTAATACACCAATTCAAAGCAAAAGCCACCATGAGTTACTGCATCTAATCTATAAGAGTTAAAGAAAAACCAAAAATAGACCTAAGTATCACAAACTTTTGCTGTATTGGTTTTTCTGAGGTGGAAAAAAAACTGACACCAAGCAAGTTTCAGAGGGATACAGAGACATACTTGGAAAATTATTATTATTATTATTATTATTATTATTATTATTATTATTATTATTATTATTATTATTATTATTATTATTATTATCTCACACGAAATACAAAAGAGTGCACAAAAGAATACAGCATAATGATGCTACTAGTGCCCATAAATAAAAACACATTAGTTTACAGCATACATCATGCAACTAAAAAAAAAAAATCTGAAATATGAAGTTACTTCTATATAAGGTTGACACCATACTCCTACAAGTTATAAGAGATCACAGAAAAAAAAACCTCCAGTATGGAAAAAAGCCCCCCTACAATAACGGTGGAATTTATTTACCACTTTGCATTTACTCTATAGCAATTGTAGTGTATCTCCCTTATACAATACCAACATACAAGGAAGTTTAGGATTATACACAGATAACATATTTGAAATTACACTATATACAAATAACACATAATTAGAAATATCACACGTTAACACAGATACGAGATACCATAAATTCACATGAGCTCACATACTTGTATCAGAAAAATCTATCCAAATATATATATTCATATACAAAAAATAATATATTTCATTTTCAAAAAGGAGATACTGAAGTATTTATTACTGCTTTTAAAATACATCTGCCATCCAGGACGAAAAATTACCGAAATCAAGGTAAAAATAATTTCTAATACACTATTCCATGGAAATCATAAGCTACCATTTTATTTATAGAGGTGTGTGTGTGTGTGTGATTACCTAATTGTGATTACCTAATTGTGTTTACGGGAAAGAGCCCAAAGCTCGTATCTTCCCGTCTCCTGATCGGTTCCATTTTTAGACTTAGTGATACTTATCATACCTGTCCTTAAAACTATGGATTGAGGTAGCATTAACTACCTCCTCGCTTAGCCAATTCCAATTATCAACTACTCTTACACTGAAAAAGTATTTCCTTACATCCTGCAAACAAGTTTTCTTACGAAGCTTCAAACTATGACCTCTAGTTCTAGAGCCAGCCATATCGAAATATCGATCCCTATCCACTCTATCATAACCATGAAGGAATTTAAAGACTGTCACCATATCCCCCTTACTCTTCTAGCTTCGAGTGATGGTAAGTCTAATTCCCTCAGCCTCTCATCATAACTGAGATTGCGTATTTCTGGCACCAGTTTCGTGGCATGTCTTTGAACTTTTTCAAGCTTAGCTATGTGCTTTTTCAAGTGCGGATTCCAAAAGGGGGCTGCATATTCGAGTTTTGGCCTCACATAGGTTACATAAATATTTCTGAACATTTCCTTGTCCATGTGCCTGAAGGCTACCCTTACATTTGATAAGAATGCATATGCTGCCCTTACTATGCCATTTATATGTATTTCTGGAGACAAATCTGCCAGTATGTTTACTCCTGGGTCTCTCTCATTTTCTGTCTCTTGAAGTTGTACTCCAGCCACCGAGTAGTCAAGCTTGGGCCTTTTTGCACTTGTACCCATTCTCATTACCTTACATTTTGAAGTATTGAATTTCATTAGCCACTTTTCTGACCACTCATGCAGATTATTTAGATCCTCCTGAAGTTCTCTACCATTGTTCTCGTTTTTTACTTTCTTCACAATCTTTGCATCATCTGCAAACATATTCATGAATGAATTTACACACTCTGGTAGGTCATTTACATATACAAGGAACAAAAGTGGCCCTAAAACTGAACCCTGTGGAACTCCACTACTAACTCTTCTCCATTCAGACACTGAGTGTCTTACTCTAACCCTCTGTTCCCTTCCTTCTAAGTAAGTTTTCATCCATTCCAAAACATTTCCACCTATTCTAGCCATTGAGTGCAGCTTCCTAATAAGTCTCCCATGTGGAACAGTGTCAAACGCTTTCTGGAAGTCTAGGAATATGCAATCTGCCCAGCCCTCTCTTTCCTGTAAGATTTGGCTTACCTCATCATAAAATTCTAATAAGTTTGTTACTGTTGATCTACCTTCTCTGAAGCCATGTTGCCTCACTGACAAAAAGTTGAAGGATTCCAAGTGAAGAGAGATATGTTTCCTTAGTAGTTTCTCCATAACTTTGCAAACTATGCTGGTCAAGGAAACTGGTCTATAGTTCAGAGCCGTATCCCTCCTTCCCTTTTTGAAGATAGGTATCACATTTGCTTGTTTCCAGCATCTTGGAATCTCCCCCGACTCCAGTGACTCCTTAAATATGATACTTAGTGCCACTGATATTGTGTTTGCGCATTTTTTAAGCACATGAGGGGATATGTCATCAGGACCTGTAGCTTTATGAACATCTAAATCCATCAGCGCTTTGCATACCTCTGTGGCTGTAAGGTTGATGTTCTCTAATACCGGCCCTTGAGCTTCTATCACTGCAATCTGAGGGGGTGGGGTATTTTCTACTGTAAATACTGACTGAAACTCCTTGTTCAATTCTTTGCAGATCTCTTCATCCGTCTCAGTGATGCTTCCATCCGCTCTCTTTAGCCTTAAAACCTGTTCTTTTACCTTCAGTTTTCCTCTGATAAAGCCGTGGAAAAGCTTGGGATTTTCTTTAGCCTTTCTGGTGATGTCCCTCTCATAATCTCTTTCTGCCTCTCTCCTTTTACTTAGGTAGTCATTTCTTGCTCTTTTGTAGGTTTGCCAGGCATTTATGTTTTTTCTCCTCCTATACCTTTTCCAGCATTTGTCTCTCCACTCCTTAGCTCTTTTACACCCATTATCGAACCATTTCTCTCTGGCATGAATTACACCTACTTTGGTGACAGGTATGCAGCAATCTACTATCTTCCCATATTTCTCACAAAAGATGTCATACATTTCTTGTACAGATTTGTTGTAAAATAAGGTTCTCCAGTCAATAACTGCAAAAAGCTCATTCATTTTGATGTAATCTCCTTTCGGATAGTTCCTCCTCATGTCCTCAGTGCCTCTACTCTCAGGAAGAATATCTTCAATGTTATACTCCATCAACAACACACAGTGGTCACTCTTTCCAATTGGTGGTTCATACTCAATATTTTCAATATCCAACACATTATCTGTGAGCACTAGATCAAGTAGTGATGGCTCATCCCCACCCCTGGCCCTTGTTGGTTCCATTACATGTTGGTGTAGGAAATTCCCTTGTACGCAATCTAGGAATCTTGCCCCGAATGAGTCCTCACCACTGTGTGGGTCAAGATTTATCCAATCTATCTCTTTATGATTAAAGTCTCCCATAATCAAAATCCTACATTTTTTTTCCCGTGCCATGTTAACAACTGAGTTTATGACTTCAATAGTACCTATATGACTTTCCTCATAAACTTCAAGCCTATTTTGGTTCCTTGGTGGGTTGTATACAACAGTTATTATAATGCTCTCTGACCCAGTATTTATGCGAGCAACAAGAAATTCCCTGAACTCACTTTCTATAGCCAAGTTTATTTCTTCAACTTGAATCCTCT
The DNA here is from genome assembly GCA_037179515.1 of Halocaridina rubra. Lineage (NCBI taxonomy): Eukaryota > Metazoa > Arthropoda > Malacostraca > Decapoda > Atyidae > Halocaridina > Halocaridina rubra. Next base: position 19,742 of record JAXCGZ010017384.1, on the reverse strand, counting down.
CACTTATGAGCAGTGCTATCCCTCCACCAGTCCTCTCAGATCTTTCAACCCTTAGTATTCTGAAGCCCTTAGGAAAAACTGTGACACTGTTTATGTCCTCACTCAACTTAGTCTCTGTAATTGCTACTATATCTGCCTTACTGTTGTGAATCCTATCTTTTAATTCTACTGCCTTACCAGCTAATCCATCAGCATTTGTGTATAACAATCTTAATGAGGCCCCATCCCCTGATCTTCTGTCATTATCTTCTTTATCTCCCCTTTGTCTGGAAGTACTCTGTAACGAAAATTTTTCTTCTCTTCTTCATTTCTTTCATCATTTAACCTTCTTGCCTCTTGCAACAAGTTTTTGATCTTTCCCATCTCTTCCTGTGTTCTGTATCGTCTAATGAACAGTGATTACCTAATTGTGTTTACGGGAAAGAGCCCAAAGCTCGTATCTTCCCGTCTCCTGATCGGTTCCATTTTATACTTAGTCATACTTATCATACCTGTCCTTAAAACTATGGATTGAGATAGCATTAACTACCTCCTCGCTTAGCGAATTCCAATTATCAACTACTCTTACACTGAAAAAGTATTTCCTTACATCCTGCGAAGAAGTTTTCTTACGAAGCTTCAAACTATGACCTCTAGTTCTAGAGCCAGCCATATCAAAATATCGATCCCTATCCACTCTATCATAACCATGAAGGAATTTAAAGACTGTCACCATATCCCCCCTTACTCTTCTAGCTTCGAGTGATGGTAAGTCTAATTCCCTCAGCCTCTCATCATAACTGAGATTGCGTATTTCTGGCACCAGTTTCGTGGCATGTCTTTGAACTTTTTCAAGCTTAGCTATGTACTTTTTCAAGTGCGGATTCCAAAAGGGGGCTGCATATTCGAGTTTTGGCCTCACATAGGTTACATAAATATTTCTGAACATTTCCTTGTCCATGTGCCTGAAGGCTATCCTTACATTTGATAAGAATGCATATGCTGCCCTTACTATGCCATTTATATGTATTTCTGGAGACAAATCTGCCAGTATGTTTACTCCTAGATCTCTCTCATTTTCTGTCTCTTGAAGTTGTACTCCAGCCACCGAGTAGTCAAGCTTGGGCCTTCTTGCACTTGTACCCATTCTCATTACCTTACATTTTGAAGTATTGAATTTCATTAGATACTTTTCTGACCACTCATGCAGATTATTTAGATCCTCCTGAAGTTCTCTACTATTGTTCTCGTTTTTTACTTTCTTCACAATCTTTGCATCATCTGCAAACATATTCATGAATGAATTTACACACTCTGGTAGGTCATTTACATATACAAGGAACAAAAGTGGCCCTAAAACTGAACCCTGTGGAACTCCACTACTAACTCTTCTCCATTCAGACACTGAGTGTCTTACTCTAACCCTCTGTTCCCTTCCTTCTAAGTAAGTTTTTATCCATTCCAAAACATTTCCACCTATTCTGGCCATTGATTGCAGCTTCCTAATAAGTCTCCCATGTGGAACAGTGTCAAACGCTTTCTGGAAGTCTAGGAATATGCAATCTGCCCAGCCCTCTCTTTCCTGTAAGATTTGGCTTACCTCATCATAAAATTCTAATAAGTTTGTTACTGTTGATCTACCTTCTCTGAAGCCATGTTGCCTCACTGACAAAAAGTTGAAGGATTCCAAGTGAAGAGAGATATGTTTCCTTAGTAGTTTCTCCATAACTTTGCAAACTATGCTGGTCAAGGAAACTGGTCTATAGTTCAGAGCCGTATCCCTCCTTCCCTTTTTGAAGATAGGTATCACATTTGCTTGTTTCCAGCATCTTGGAATCTCCCCCAACTCCAGTGACTCCATAAATATGATACTTAGTGCCACTGATATTGTGTTTGCGCATTTTTTAAGCACATAAGGGGATATGTCATCAGGACCTGTAGCTTTATGAACATCTAAATCCATCAGCGCTTTGCATACCTCTGTGGCTGTAAGGTTGATGTTCTCTAATACCGGCCCTTGAGCTTCTATCACTGCAATCTGAGGGGGTGGGGTATTTTCTACTGTAAATACTGACTGAAACTCCTTGTTCAATTCTTTGCAGATCTCTTCATCCGTCTCAGTGATGCTTCCATCCGCTCTCTTTAGCCTTAAAACCTGTTCTTTTACCTTCAGTTTTCCTCTGATAAAGCTGTGGAAAAGCTTGGGATTTTCTTTAGCCTTTCTGGTGATGTCCCTCTCATAATCTCTTTCTGCCTCTCTCCTTTTACTTAGGTAGTCATTTCTTGCTCTTTTGTAGGTTTGCCAGGCATTTATGTTTTTTCTCCTCCTATACCTTTTCCAGCATTTGTCTCTCCACTCCTTAGCTCTTTTACACCCATTATCGAACCATTTCTCTCTGGCATGAATTACACCTACTTTGGTGACAGGTATGCAGCAATCTACTATCTTCCCATATTTCTCACAAAAGATGTCATACATTTCTTGTACAGATTTGTTGTAAAATAAGGTTCTCCAGTCAATAACTGCAAAAAGCTCATTCATTTTGATGTAATCTCCTTTCGGATAGTTCCTCCTCATGTCCTCAGTGCCTCTACTCTCAGGAAGAATATCTTCAATGATATACTCCATCAACAACACACAGTGGTCACTCTTTCCAATTGGTGGTTCATACTCAATTTTTTCAATATCCAACACATTATCTGTGAACACTAGATCAAGTAGTGATGGCTCATCCCCACCCCTGGCCCTTGTTGGTTCCATTACATGTTGGTGTAGGAAATTCCCTTGTACGCAATCTAGGAATCTTGCCCCGAATGAGTCTTCACCACTGTGTGGGTCAAGATTTATCCAATCTATCTCTTTATGATTAGTCTCCCATAATCAAAATCCTACATTTTTTTTTCCCGTGCCTTGTTAACAACTGAGTTTATGACTTCAATAGTACCTATATGACTTTCCTCATAAACTTCAAGCCTCTTTTTTGTTCCTTGGTGGGTTGTATACAACAGTTATTATAATGCTCTTTGACCCAGTATTTATGCGAGCAACAAAAAAATTCCTTGAACTCACTTTCTATAGCCAAGTTTATTTCTTCAACTTGAATCCTTTCACTTATGAGCAGTGCTATCCCTCCACCAGTCCTCTCAGATCTTTCAACCCTTAGTATTCTGAAACCCTTAGGAAAAACTGTGACACTGTTTATGTTCTCACTCAACTTAGTCTCTGTAATTGCTACTATATCTGCCTTACTGTTGTGAATCCTATCTTTTAATTCTACTGCCATACCAGCCAATCCATCAGCATTTGTGTATAACAATCTTAATGAGGCCCCATCCCCTGATCTTCTGTCATTATGTTCTTTATCTCCCCTTTGTCTGGAAGAACTCTGTAATGAAAATTTTTCTTCTCTTCTTCATTTCTTTCATCATTTAACCTTCTTGCCTCTTGCAACAAGTTTTTGATCTTTCCCATCTCTTCCTGTGTTCTGTATTGTCTAATGAACACTTCTTTGAATTATTGAAGGTCTTTTAGACTTTTTTTTCTCAACAATATTTCCCTACATGTTTCCCCTCTCTCAAAGGTTACTTTTGTTGGTCTCGGCTTTCCTTCCCTCGAATATTTACCTAGTTGGTGTGATTACCTAATTGTGATTACCTAATTGTGTTTACGGGAAAGAGCCCAAAGCTCGTATCTTCCCGTCTCCTGATCGGTTCCATTTTAGACTTAGTGATACTTATCGTACCTGTCCTTAAAACTATGGATTGAGATAGCATTAACTACCTCCTCGCTTAGCGAATTCCAATTATCAACTACTCTTACACTGAAAAAGTATTTCCTTATATCCTGCAAAGAAGTTTTCTTACGAAGCTTCAAACTATGACCTCTAGTTCTAGAGCCAGCCATATCAAAATATCCATCCCTATCCACTCTATCATAACCATGAAGGAATTTAAAGACTGTCACCATATCCCCCCTTACTCTTCTAGCTTCGAGTGATGGTAAGTCTAATTCCCTCAGCCTCTCATCATAACTGAGAATGCGTATTTCTGGCACCAGTTTCGTGGCATGTCTTTGAACTTTATCAAGCTTAGCTATGTGCTTTTTCAAGTGCGGATTCCAAAAGGGGGCTGCATATTCGAGTTTTGGCCTCACATAGGTTACATAAATATTTCTGAACATTTCCTTGTCCATGTGCCTGAAGGCTACCCTTACATTTGATAAGAATGCATATGCTGCCCTTACTATGCCATTTATATGTATTTCTGGAGACAAATCTGCCAGTATGTTTACTCCTAGGTCTCTCTCATTTTCTGTCTCTTGAAGTTGTACTCCAGCCACCGAGTAGTCAAGCTTGGGCCTTCTTGCACTTGTACCCATTCTCATTACCTTACATTTTGAAGTATTGAATTTCATTAGATACTTTTCTGACCACTCATGCAGATTATTTAGATCCTCCTGAAGTTCTCTACCATTGTTCTCGTTTTTTACTTTCTTCACAATCTTTGCATCATCTGCAAACATATTCATGAATGAATTTACACACTCTGGTAGGTCATTTACATATACAAGGAACAAAAGTGGCCCTAAAACTGAACCCTGTGGAACTCCACTACTAACTCTTCTCCATTCAGACACTGAGTGTCTTACTATGTGTGTGTGTGTGTGTGTGTATTTATTTTGAGTTTACTATGCAAGCAAATGTATAATTTTCAAAGCGCAAGCAAAAACAGAAGGTAAATAAATTAAAAACTTACAGTACAATGGGCGCAATCCCCTTTACAAAGGGGTGGCCGAGTCTAACCAAACATATTGCAACCATTGTATATTCAACTTACCTGTATATTACTGTAGACGTGCATCATCAGTCTCAAGCCTACCATAAGCAAAAATATGCAATCAAACGTGAACTGAAAAATGTACTTAAAAAATACAGATTTCCTCATCCAACATTAATCTATGTTCACCTTAAAGTCAGGAATCAGAATCCAAATTAACGAACTTGAGTACACTTACGACATCCTCTTTCATCAAAGCCGTCTCCACAGTCCATTATACCATCACATTTCTTGTCATCTGTTAGACATGTGCCATCACATTCAAACAATCCAGAGCCTTCACAGCCTGTTCATTGAATTCAGACAGATAAGGCAAATGCCATTAAGGATAGAAGAACGAAAGAAAACAAAAGAGTACTCACTTAAAAGTAGCCTTTTTTAAACATTTCTAAGATAACTGTCCCCAAGACAATCATCGTGGACAAATTCCCCCCATCAAATAAAATATGCCAGTTTAAAATTCTGAAATTAAAATTACCTTCAGAGGAACTCTAATTTAATCTAGCGCAACTCAACTCAACGCAACCCCACCTAATCTAATCTACATCATCTTATTGGACAATTCTTCTTGCTGGAGAATAAATTGGACAATTCTCCAGGAGCATTTATCAAGGGATAATTGTTCTAAAGGGGAGTTGTCCAAGGAAACTGTTGGAGGAGGGTGGTCGTTTTCCAGGAGGAAGTTCTCTGGATACCTTTTTTAAATACCCGGAAATGACCATCAGACTAAAGGAAAGAGATTAGTTACTAATTGTGAGAGGACCTAACCAAGTACAAACCAAACTCTATCAAACTATTTTTCAGGAAAAAAAAAAGGGAATTGATAATAAATTTCCCTTTTTAGAATACTGGAAATAATACTGTAAATAAGCAATACATATTTTACCCATGTATGATTGGTCATAGCAGGAGATAACGTTTAGGCACTGGGGGGCAGAATTATGCAATGCCTCCCAATATATTAAAAACAAAAAATCATGTTTTCTTCCCTTAACGCAGGTGATGGTCATAGGAAAATATCTTTTTTCTTCCATTAAAACAACTGATGGTCTTTGGAAAAACTTTTTACTTCACTTAAAAGCAACTGACAGCGCTTAAGAATCACCTTCTCTTCAATTAAAACAACTTATGTTTTTTTTAATAAATCTTATTTTCTTCATTTAAAGCAACTAACTGTCTTAAACAAATAATTCTTCCTCGTTAAAACAACTGAATGTCCTTAATAACTCCTTGTTTCTTCTCATATAACGACTAATGGCCCTTGACAATTCTAGTTTCTTTCACGCAAATGATGGTCGTTAAAATAGCTTTTTACTTCCTTTTAAACAGCTGATGGCTTTTATTAATAATTTTTCTTCCTTTAAGACGACTGATGAACTATAGAAAATCTTTTTTCCTTTAAAACAAGTCATGGCTTTTATTCTTTATTAAATGCTTTGTTTTTATTCTTCCATAAAATAATTTAAAAATCTTTTTCTTCCCTTAAAATAACTTATGCTTTTCAAATAAATATGTTTTCTACCCTTAAAACAACAGACGATCTTTAAATAAAAATATTTCCTTCCCTTACAGCAACTGATGGTCTATAGTATAATTTTCTTCTTCCATTAAAACAAGTGCTAGTTTATGCAAAATATTTTTCCCTTTAATATAACTGATGGTCCTTAAAAGCGTTTTATTCATTTCCTTAAAACAACTGATGGTCTTAAACAGTTTCCCTTAAAACAATTGATGGTTTTTATTAAAAATTTTATTTTTCTCTTGAAATAACTGATGGTGTTTAATAAATCTTTCTCATTCTATCCTTAAAACAACTGATGGGCTTAAGATGGTCTTAAAAAGCTATTTTTCTTCCCTCAAAGCAACTGATGATCTTAAAAAATCTCATTTTCTTTTCTTGAAATCACTGAGGGTCTTAAAAATATTTTTCTTCCCTTAAAACAACTGATAGTCTTGAAAAAAATATATATATTTTCCTCCCTCAAAACACAGGATAAGCTTTAAAAAATCTCTTTTCTTTGCTTACACCTGATGGCTTATAAAAATATTTTTTTCATCTCTTAAATCAACATATGGTCTTATATTATCTTTCTCTACCTTAAAACAAGTGTTGATCTTTTAGAAATCTTTTCCTTCCCTTAAAACAAATGACGGTCTTTAAAATATTTTTTTTTTATCCCTTAAACCAACTGATGGTCTTTGAAAAATAATTTTTCTTTCCTTATCTCAACTGCTACTCTATGAAAAATAATCTATTTTTTCCTCCCTTAAAATAACAAATGATCTTTACAAGATATTTTCTTTCCCACAGCTTAAAAGGTATCTTTTTCTTCCCTTAAAACAACTAATGTTGTTTATAAAATAATTTTCTTAATTTAAGTCAGGTGATAAAAGAAGTGAGACCTATCAGAGATGGAACTCCAGCAACCTGAATTAATGAATGAATATATTAATTAAAAAAAAAAAAGTAGCTTTTCAAAATAACGATTTTTAAAAAGAAAATTACACTTACAATCGATTTCGTCCGTATCACAGTCCGGTATGCCATCACACCGACTCTCCTCCGGAATGCATTTAAAGTTTCCGCACAGAAAAGCATCATTGCTACAAGCTGCACAAAATGCAAGTCAATATAATAGTCAGCAAGACCCTCAATAACTTCTAAATACGTAACGTGAGGTTATGTCATTATAATCATTCTGACATCTGCATAACGAGGTTCAAATTAGTAAAAAGAATATGGTCTATTACTTAAAATGGGATTAACAAACTCAATTAAAACTTCTCTTACGTTTTTTCAAGAGATTTCACTTCGTTTCTTACTGAAAGCTTTATCAAGTGCCAATGATGATGGCAAGCCAATGTATTTTCAAATTCTATATAAGAGGTAAATAAAATGCATATAAGATGTGTTTTCAAATGGTATATAAGATGTAAATAAGATGCATATAAGATGTTTTTTTTTTTTTACCGGAAAAAAGAAGATATTTGTATATTATCATCTTTTACTATGGTTAAGCGATCGTACTATCTTCAGTAAGATATTATCATGGTCTAACGCAGACTCACCAGGACAATTTTGTTCATCGGTTCTATCGAAGCAATCGGGTTCTCCGTCACATCTTCCCATTACGTAAATGCACTGACCATTAAAGCACGTAAACTCGTCAGTCTTACAAGCTATGTGAAATAAATTCAAAATTATGATTCGAAATGATGCAATACACTTAAGTATGATTTTGCTAAATGATAACAAAAAAAAAAAATAAATATCTCACGATACAAAAAAAAAAAAAAATCATCAGATTAAAGTAAATAAATTTCTGGATGATGAAAAAAAATTAGTCTCAAATGTTTCCTATTTTCAAAACGTCTACTGCATCTGATTATATACACAGAGGAATAATAGTTTCTCAAACCTCAACTGCACTGTACAGTTGCCAAATCATGATGGATCTTGAGGTTTCTTAGATAAAAAATACATACTCAAGTGGCCAAGTAGCGCACATACATTATTTCAAGACAATAAATAAAACGTATACTTATCACATATATCTACCACTTGATGAAGATGAATCTTCAAATACTATATGACATGAGGTACAATATTCTCATATCTCATTTAAATCTGTGCTAATAAAAAAAAGAAGAAGAAATCTCCTCATAACAGACAGAAAGGGAATTAAAATAAATAATAAAAGTTTCCTCAAAATGGCCAAAGTAAAAAATATACATTATTTTTCCTGACATACAGAGGCACGTACATATACAATGGCGGCAAACCCCTTTGTAAAGGGTAGTCTAAACACACACATTCACCAAAAGCCAACATATCTCGATTACTCTTCAGATCGAGGTACACAGGCTTCTCAAGAATGTGCGTACTGTGACTTGGTCACCCCCCTTACTAGAGCGATTATGGCCATTGTATATATATATATATATATATATATATATATATATATATATATATATATATATATATATATATATATATATATATATGTGTGTGTGTGTGTGTGTGTGTGTGTGTGTGTGTGTGTGTGTGTGTGTGTGTGTGTGTGTGTGTGTGTGTGTGTGTGTGTGTGTGTGTGTGTGTGTGTGTGTGTGTGTGTGTGTGTGTGTGTGTGTGTGTGTGTGTGTGGGAAAAATAACGTATTATCTCTCATTTTCCCCAGAAAATACAAATATATGGCCACAAACACCATTAAAATATATATATATATATATATATATATATATATATATATATATATATATATATATATATATATATATATATATATATATATATATATATATATATATATATATATATATATATATATATATATATATAAAACAAACTGGAAAGTAACTACCTCCACAATATAACACTGGGACCAAAAAAAAACATCTCCTTGAGGAAATTAGACAATGTGGAAATTACAAAGACGAGGCACTGACTTAAAGGTCAAACAAACAAAACATTATTAATTACTGATAGTTATGAATGCGCAATGCAAATTTCGAATGGTTTTAGGTCACCTGGCTGAAGGACAACTGCCTGAATGCCAACTGGCCGAATGCCAACCATCCAATGAACAACTGCCCGACTGATTTTATATATAATCTAACCTAACCTACGTAGGGTAATTGTCCCTATTGGGCAATTGCCCATCAGTCAGTAGCCTTTGCCAGGCAATTGTCCATTGGCAAATGACAGCTGGGCATTTGACAGGAGGGTAGCTAGCTAACCGTCGAACATTTGTCATATGGGCAATTGTCCAAATACCACTTTTCAATGTAGGGAATATTTAATCGGTAATTTGCTTGTAATATTCTTGAGCCGTAATTTCTCTGAGTAATACAATATTACTTTGAGCATGGTGACCACTTATGATAATGCAAATCTGGTAAAATCAGCAATGAAATTTGCGATTAAAGATGCGCATCTGGACATATCAGCTATGAAAAGAAGTTATTAAAAAATGCTAATCTGGTAATATTAGCATTGAAATCTGTGTTTTAAAATGCTAACTTGGAAAAATCAGCATAAATAACAGTAATTAAAAATGATAATCAGGTAATATTAGCAATGAAAGTCAGTCATTACAAATACAATACGGAAAATTCAGCAATGAAAGACAGTGATTAAAAAATTTCAATCTGATGAAATTGGCAATAAAAAATCATGATTTACATTGATAAACTGGTAAAAGCAGCAATGGATATCAATGATTAAACATTTTAATCTGGTAAAATCAGCAATGAAAATCAATTATGACAAACTGATGCTGGTAAATTTGAAAGTATGAATGAAGAAAAGAAACCAACTAAACATCAACATTAAAGACACAAAATATATTCAAATCATTCAAAGATTCCCTTAGCCTCATAGACAACTGCATATAAACCTCAAGTTCAAAGATCCTTGATAACAGTTTGTTGTGCATAACTCTCCAACCATACAGAAAAGCCATAATCCACCTTATAAAAAGGGGCGACAGAGTCAGTGTAAAACACTTGACTCTTTGTGGGAGGACAATAAAAAGGAAGGGACTCTTAGTCTTCATAGCAATGAACCAGTACTAGAGCAATCAAAGAATTTTCCAAGCACCCAACACTGACCTCAAAATACGGCTATGAAAGTTCATTAGTTGCAGACTGACACAGTAAAAACATCATATCTTCCATGAAAACAATCATACGTACCTATACACAGCTGGTATGTACGATTTGAAGAGCTATACTTTGCATAGCAAACCAGCATTCAGTAAGTACACATAAATATACACTGGCTATAATATACCGGTATTATTGCACTATTACACCAAGTTTTCTCACATAATTCTTAGTTAATCAGAGTTACTTAATGTTTGAAAGGTTTGGTTTTATATGGCTGTTGGTGGGTACTCTTTTTGAAATATTTATCTTTAACCAGAAAATCGTACAATTACCTTCAAAATTTGAGAATACAAAGTGTAAATGTGTAATATTACCCAAATGTGAATAAAAACTCTTTATCATTTACATAGGATACTAGCATCTAGTATGTATTTACAAGTTTTAAGCTCAAACTGAAGATGTTAGTCTGATAAATATAATTACAGTACAGTTTTATATTTAAGCATATCAATTCCTTGTGGTGATATGAAGTTGTATCTAGTAATTCATCAATACAAAAAAATACCAGTGGACTCTTGAACTAACAGAATTCTTTTTCACACCTGCAGTACAGGCCTAACTATGTAAAGATAATTCTTAATTATTTTATTATTTATTAATTTCTTTTGAGAGCATTACTTACTTTGGAAAACATGTTCACATTCCCTACTAATTTTGGGAAAGATTTCATGTTGGCTAAATGTTTTACAAAAATGTTAGTCAAAAGTACTTTACTATTGGGTTGGTATACTGTAGATCAGCTTTTCTCTTTCTTTTCCTCTGGAGGAAATTCTTGAAATACTCTTATATAGTATATGCGCACACTTGCACACGCGTGTGAATTTGTGTGTGTGTATGCACGCGTGTGCTTACCTATTTGTGCTTACGGGAAAGAGCCCTATGCTGGTAACTCCCCGTCTCCTGATCGGTTTAAGTGTCATACTTAACGACACTTTCATATTAGTCATTAAAACAATAAATACAGTTAGCATTAACTACTTCCTCGATCAGCGAATTCCAAGCATCAACTATTTTTACACTAAAAGAGTACAAGTATTTTCATACATCAAACAAAGAAGTTTTCTTACAAAGCTTCAAACTATAACCTCTAGTTCTGGGGCAATCTACATCAATTTATCGCTCTCTATTCACTCAGTTAACAACATGAGTGTGTGGGTTTATATATATATATATATATATATATATATATATATATATATATATATATATATATATATATATATATATATATATATATATATATATATATATATATATATATATATATATATATATGAGGCCTTTGGAAGATATGCTGATCTACAAAAACTCACAAGAAGCCAGAACATCAGTAAATATGAATTAATAGTGTGAGATATGCTGATCTACATAAAATCACAGAAAGTATTTGATGCACAGTCTTAAACTGGAGGTTTGTAAAATTATGTAAATATAAAAATGCTTAAAAATCTCAATGCATGTGAATAAAACAAGCAAATATTCTCAAAACTATGTTTAAATAATTCAAAACGGTCTATAACAATACCCAATTTCCAGCCAAGGTTTGCAGTAACAGACAAAAAGTCCACTTATGGATAACCAAAATATTCAAACAACAAAAATAAAAATACCAAATTGTGAATAAAAGGGAAAACCAAAAACATTAGATATTTTCATATGAAAATTAAGGATTGAAGTTCAAGCTGTAGTTTTACCTCAATAACCAATGGACAAGACAGTTTTCCCCCTTCTCTCAGCTTTCTAAAATCATTATCTTGTTATCTGATTTGTTACTGGTCTTATCTTGCACGGCCTTTTGGCTTATAGGCTTGAGGTATGTTTGGTTTCTGGTGAATGTGTGCGCTTTGGTTCAGAAAGCCACCTTACAAGGAGTATGGGTACATTGTCTATGTATGTATACCGTGTAGAGAAGAGTATATGTCCTCTCGCAGTACTGTATGCACATACAGAAATACCCACCACCACCATTTGGAAGTAACCAGTACATGTAGTAAATTTGGTGAGGTATATGCTCACATTTTATGTGTCACTATTAATTCTCATTATGGATGTGTGCAGAGACAAAGTGTGACTGGGAATTAGGGCTAGATGCCTATTCCAGTATCTCATAGAGAGCTTGATGGGAGTTTTGTCAACTCCTGTGTTAAGTATTCTAACCATTCAGCTACGGTAGTTCTCCATATTGTGTATGTATACAGCACAAATTACACTCAACCCTCAATTTAACAGACTTATATAGGAGGACCTCGGTCAGTTAAATCCGTTTGTCCGTTGTTTCTGGAGGGGGGGGGTCTTCAGTGGTAAATTTTACATTATGAAATGAATAGGAATACTGTAATACTTTTAATCAAGTAGTACATCTTGCTCAACATCCAATGTAAAATAACAGGACACAAAAAATATACTAAATTTAACATTTCTATTTGAGAGAGAGAGAGAGAGAGAGAGAGAGAGAGAGAGAGAGAGAGAGAGAGAGAGAGAGAGAGAGAGAGAGAGAGAGAGAGATATTCAGTTATCCTTAAGTACTCCCTACCCATTAATGATTTTCTTTATTATCATATTCTTTATATATAAAGAAAACGTTAATATATATCGGAATTTATAATAATAATAATAATAATAATAATAATTATTATTATTATTTTTATTATTATTATTATTATTATTATTATTATTATTATTATTATTATTATTATTATTATTATTATTATTATTATCATTATCAGTACTATTATTATAGTGAGACAAAAAGCAAACATTAGCCATAAGCATTTATCTTTATTTTTCTCATATTATTATTATCATTATTACTTTTATTATTATTATTATTATTATTATTATTGAGCTGATGATAGCTCAAAGTGCCTTTCATCTATTTTTTGAAGCAAAGTCTCCTGTCCTATGGTGCCACAACGGAAAAATATTAAGTCTGCTGGTTAAAATTTTGTCTGTTAAATCCGAAGTCCGTTGAATCGATGTCCTTTAACTCGAGGATTGAGTATATTCTTAATTTAAGTGTTCCATAGCGGCTTAAGGGTGCACATTTTATACAGCAATTTTGTCTATGTACAAAAGTACAAAACAGTGTTCTTATTTCAAAATAAAAAATAAGAGAAGGAATCTATAGCATAACTAATTATAGTTTGGTACTCTTTAGTGCTTAGAGGGTGGGCTGCAGTAGAGTAGTGGTGAGAGCACCTGACTCAGGAACTGACAAACCCTAATGGCCGTTCCAGCCATGGGGCGTTAGAAAGGGCATCCAGTCTGTCTATCCCCATAAAGGGGACTAATAGAAACAAAATATAAAAAAAAACTAGTTGTTAGAGGGGGTCTGCAATGATGGATTCGGTTTTACATCACGAACTCCCTTTTCTACTAAGGGCTAGCAGTGGTTATAGCACTCAATGTAAAAGGTGACAGACCCACGATCGAGTTCACCGCAGGGTGTTAGGAAGGGCATCCAGCCTTAATTTCCCAGATCTAATCCCTGTCCACCCACATAATGAAGATAAACAGTATTATAAAATGGCAAGCAAAAGAATTCTCCAGTTTTTCAAAAATTAATAAAAAAAAATGTCTATACTGCAAACCTCTGACTGTTTTTATTGCATTAGAAGTGAGGAATCTGTATTTGTTAGGATTTTATTACATGATTACCGATATACACAATGGCTTCCTAAGCATCTAAGCATTTATATATTAGTTAATCAATCATGCCTTCACCAAATAAAAAACAAAACAATCACTTTACTGGTTCGAATACATAGAGTAAAAATATAAATATAAAAACTTGCAAGAACTTGAAGCAAAACATTCTAAAAATTGTGAGAATTATTAGTATTCATGATAAAGATGTTCGTGGTTGAACACTGATGTATATATGTCTATTATATGTATATCATGCATATAATTAGATTTTTTTTCTATAAAATGAAACAATGTTCAAGCAAAAGGTGCAAAAAAAGAAAAAAAGATAATCATCTTACACAGAGTAAACGACTCCAAAACTGAACACAATTTTACAGGCGTTATATACTGCTCATATATATATATATATATATATATATATATATATATATATATATATATATATATATATATATATATATATATATATATATATATATATATATATATATATATATATATATATATATATATATATATATATATATATATATATATATATATATATATATATATATATATATATATATATATATATATATATATATATATATATATATATATATATATATATATATATATATCAACTAGAGTATTATAAAAATATTGTATGTTGTACTAAAATGCGTGCAAGTGTATAGCAAATAAAAGCATGCATTCAGCTATAACCAAACATATACTAATCTCAAGCTAACTGGCTCTCATGAGGCACATAGTGTCGTTTTGGAGTGGCAGTTATGATGCAATACGTTTGGTAAAGATAGTAATGTTTAGTTAGGGTTTACAAATACTCAAAACTTCTTGTTGCCAGAAACTGTGGCAAAATGAGTTGTAGCCAAAGCGAGTTTAGTGTCAAAAGAGCCGGAGCCAAAACGGCTACGCCAATATGTACCAACTCTCGGAAAGCAAATCAATGAATATTTAATACAGATAATGCCATTAAATTACATCTCATTTAGAATACATGATCAAAAAGCAGCAATGAGAGAAAGGGAAAATAAATAAAAAAAAATTAATAATAATTGTATATGCTAAATCTGTGTCACCAGTCTTCCATGTTTCAAACAAGAATATGTATGTGTATGTTTTGGAGACGTATATATACGTTTTAGAAACGTACATACTATAAAATCATCCCGTACTCAAAGGTGGCAGAGAATGATGGAAGCAATCATAAGAACTTGACTGTACAAAGAAAGTATCCCATGGCAGAAATATTTAATTTAAAAAAAAAAAAAATTATAAGGGCTTCAGACACAGACTTTTGTGTGCTTTGTTCTACTGACATCTCTGATGACAGCTAAAACTAAGTACATGGTCATTTAACTAGTACCTCATCTAGTGACACTGTGGTGCCTTTCATTGGAAACCTTCAATTTCTACCAGTGTTCTAAACCTTATCAAACTTGGCCCTGTTGGGGCAACGGTTGATTAAGCTCTTATACTTACGGCAGTTTGTTTCATCTTCTCCACTGGGACAGTCCTCAATCATATCACACTTTCTGAAATCTTCAATGCATTTACCACTGTAGCACTGGAACTCAGAGGTGGTACACGAAACTGAGAAGAAAAAAAACATGTACTGTAAATACAGAAGTAATTACATTATACAAATTACTGTTATTCTTATTAACAATTGTAAATAATTTATTAAAATCATATATAATCAGAGAATTAAATTTTTGTATTGCCGCTGTCAAAAATAAACATGTGAAATATATATTATGTCATATGTCTTCATCTATGTATACATCTCTTTGTCTGACCATGTTTGTTTAGAACAAATCACTCCATGGAAAACGCATTCCTATATTTGACATTAGAGCTAAAGCTAATATGATAAGATTTGGCCTGGAGGCTCAAAATAATACTGTGAGAACCGGTGCTAGCACGTGGAATCTAAGGCCTAGATACTGGAATGTGAAACCAGCGTCGTAACTGGCAATGCCTGTGCCATATGATCTGGGCGTTTGCCATACTGTAGTGTGAGAACCGGTGCTAGCACGTGGAATCTAAGGCCTAGCTACTGGAATGTGAAACCAGCGTCGTAACTGGCAATGCCTGTGCTATATGATCTACGCGTTTGCCATATTGTACTGTGAGATCCGGTACTAGCATGTGGAATCTAAGGCCTAGCTACGGGAAAGTGAAACCACCGTCGTACTGGCAATGCCTGTGCCATATGATCTAGGCGTTTACCATATTGTAATGTTGTAGACCAATGTTTGTCAGGAGACTGTCTAAGTGTTATCCCGACTGGCCTAGGCATAGTCAGAATAACCTTCAAGCGTCCGCCTCCCGTTTTGTATTTTGCAGCTTCCTCGAGGTGTGGAGTTCAGTAAGAAGTCAGTCAGTAGTTAGCAGTCAGTCAGCAAGCATTAACACAGAGAGTTAGGAATAACAATAATGTAATGGAAAAGATAAGAACCCAGGGGCCTTGGGGCACACTAGCTGTAGATTTGTACTATAGGAATAAATCACTGTGTCACCCTCCCAAGATTATCGAATTTTCTTTAGACTTCCTTCCAAACTGGCATCTGCATGCATCGAGTATACCACCATGAATATTATGTAGTAACTGAACAAGCTTACTATTAAAAAAAAAAAACACACACACACACACTAAACCAAACCTAAACTGCTGTTAATTAGTCCACCTTCAGTTGCTCTGAATATGGACTAATATGCAATCTGAATGATCTCAGAACTCCGTCATTTCATTTTCCTACGTAGCAGACCTTTGTTCATTGAGTATTTAGTGTTCATATTTTCGTTATATATAACCACACACACACACACACACACACACACACACACACACACACACACACACACACACACACACACACACACACACAAATCACACACACACCACACACACACACACACACACATCAAAGACATGCCACGAAACTGGTGCCAGAAATACGCAATCTCAGTTATGATGAGAGGCTGAGGGAATTAGACTTACCATCACTCGAAGCTAGAAGAGTGAGGGGGGATATGGTGACAGTCTTTAAATTCCTTCATGGTTATGACAGACTGGATAGGGATCGATATTTTGATATGGCTGGCTCTAGAACTAGAGGTCATAGTTTGAAGCTTCGTAAGAAAACTTCTTTGTAGGATGTAAGGAAATACTTTTTCAGTGTAAGAGTAGTTGATAATTGGAATTCGCTAAGCGAGGAGGTAGTTAATGCTATCTCAATCCATAGTTTTAAGGACAGGTATGATAAGTATGACTAAGTATAAAATGGAACCGATCAGGAGACGGGAAGATACGAGCTTTGGGCTCTTTCCCGTAAACACAATTAGGTAATCACAATTAGGTAATCACACACACACACACACACACACACACACACACACTCACACACACACACACACACACACACACACATATATATATATATATATATATATATATATATATATATATATATATATATATATATATATATATATATATATATATATATAAACCATCTGTAGATATATATTTTACTAAAACTGTCGATTGTGAATAATAAAGCTAAGATCCAGATATTTAAAAATGAGAAAAACAGAAAGGAAAAAGAAAGTTTCGGCCATATCTCTAGTCAACTCAGCAAATTCACTACAGGTGAAAGGGTGGATCAGTATCTAAAGGGGGGTTTACACGGTCAAGCGGTTCGTCGAACGCGGTTCGACAGACAAGTGTTTGAAGTGATATTCGAACGTGTAAACGGGGTATTTGGTTGTCGAACAAGAGTTTTAAGTGATGTTCGAACGTGTCAACGTGGTATTTGGTTGTCGAACAAGTTTGTCAAACGTGTTCGACAACCAAATACCCCGCTCACACGTTCGAACTTCACTTCAAACACTTGTCTGTCGAACCGCGCTCGACGAACCATTTGACCGTGTAAACCCCCCTTAAGGCATTATGGAGGTAGAGTCACTCTTAAGACCGCATAATGGGTCGGCAATTTTACAAGTAAAGTTTCAACTCTCTATCAATTAAACAACCGCACCAAGATTTAGCTGAAAATAACTTCTCCTTAGCAATTCAGAGATTTAGTCATATTGAATCTCTTTAAATGAGAGAGAGAGAGAGAGAGAGAGAGAGAGAGAGAGAGAGAGAGAGAGAGAGAGAGAGAGAGAGAGAGAGAGAGAGAGAGAGAGAGAGAGAGAGAGAGAGAGAGAGAGAGAGAGAGAGAGAGAGAGAGAGAGAGAGAGAGAGAGAGAGAGAGAGAGAGAGAGAGAGAGAGAGAGAGAGAGAGAGAGAGAGAGGATATCAATATTAACCTGATTATTAACAACTGTAGACAACATTCATTATCAAACAATAATATATATATATATATATATATATATATATATATATATATATATATATATATATATATATATATATATATATATATATATATATATATATGTAAATATAAAGAATAAATAAATTTTTATGAGCGTGACACTGGGACGGGCAATGGAAATTGCCCTCATTGAGGGTCCGGGCATCAAGAAAACACCGATAAGAAGAAAAAGTAGCAGCTTAAGGGCAAGACAGAAGTAAGAGAATGATAAATCAACAAGAAAAGGAAGACCTAAAAATAGGGCAGGTTTAGACCCTAAAAGGACGATAGATAAATAGGAAAATAAATAAATAAATAAATAAATAAATAAAAAAATAAACACTAAAACTACATAAATCCCATAAAAAAAAATTGGTGAGAATGTCAAATGTCATTATGAATGAGAAGAGTGAGAGGGGGAATAGAGGGGGGGGGCGAGGGGGGAGCATTACCACTCCATCCCTTCCCACCAAATTCATTCTTCCCCCCCCACCCCATCCCATCTCTGTTACACACTCACAAAAATGACCTTAACATCCCTCTCGGGTCAGGTAAATATTAGTGACCACAGCACATGACATAACCCCGTAAATTATAATGCTTGCCGAGTTAGGTTAAGCACCAGCATAACTCAACCTAACTTAACCTGCCCTACTCTATAACAACATACGGGCTTCTTTAATGCACTGCGGGTCGCTAATCATTACATAATCTTCAGTCTCCTTCCTCCTTAAGATACAAAAAATATCTTTTCCACTTTATTCAAATATATATATATATATATATATATATATATATATATATATATATATATATATATATATATATATATATATATATATAAGCACAGACTGTTGGCATACACCATTAAATGGTAAGGAAGCCAATCAGTGAAACAACACATAGAAAAAATAACGCTATATTTCGGGTCCTACCTGGACCCCTTCTCAAGACTTGTGCTTGAGAAGGGGTCCAAATAGGACCCGAAATATAGTGTTATTTTTTCTGTGTTGTTTCACTGATGGGTTTCCTTACCATATATATATATATATATATATATATATATTATATATATATATATATATATATATATATATATATATATATATATATATATATATATATATATATATATATATTTAAGCTAATACTTGCAGTCCTTTTCAGATACTATTTATTATCGATTACTAATATACCAATAAATATGCACTGTATTTTACTTTCGTTAATTAACAGCCC
>JAXCGZ010017383.1:62500-67500 GCA_037179515.1 Halocaridina rubra | reverse complement strand
TCAAGCACCTCCCCATTCATTCCTACATTCAATCTGCCAACATGAACACTCCTCGTGCATCTCATGACAGTACTTTTACCAATATTCACACGCATCTTCCTTCTTTCACTCACACTAATAAACTCAGTCACCAAATGATTCAATTCATTTTCAGTATCATCCATCAGTACAGTATCATCCACAAATAGCTACTGACTCAGTTTCCACAACCTTCCCTCCTCACCCACTAGTTTCAAGCCTCTGTCTAATACTCTTTCATTTACTTACCTTACCACTCCATCCATATACACATTAAACAACCATGACGACATTACACAACCTTGACGTAACCCAACATTCATCTCAAACCAATCACTCATATCATTCCAACTCTCAACATGCTCTACTGTTCATGTAAAAACTCTTCATCGCATTCAACAAATTTCCACTTATTCCATACAGTCGCAACACCCTCCACAACCCCTCTCTATCTACCCTGTCATACGCTTTCTCTAAATCCATAAAGGCCCAAAAAGTGTCCCTACCTTTCTCCAAGAACTTCTGACACACCTGTCTTACTGCAAACACCTGATCCAAACATCCTCTTTCTTTCCTGAACCCACACTGTTCTTCCCCAATCAATCTCTCAGTACCTTTCCTAATTCTCTCGATTAACACTCTTCCATATACCTTACCAACTACACTCAACAAACTAATTCCCCTAAAACTACTACCCTCATACTTATCTCCCTTCCCTTTGTTAACTGGAACTACACATGCACTCCTCCAATCAACTGGAACCCTCCCTTTCCTGAAGCATACTCACCTTTTGACAAGCATTCAGCATGACACCCATCTATCCCTGGTGCTTTACCTGCTTTCGTTGCTCTCAATGCTAAATATACCTCCTCTTTTGTTATTTCTCTATCATTCTCATCGCCTAGCATTGGCATTCTCCATTCGTTTTCCACAGCCACAATCTCTGCCTCTCTATCATCATCCTCATTCAGCAGGTTCTTGAAATATTCAGCACATCTCTCTCACCTTTATTTCATCCACTAGCAACTTCCCATCTGCTCCTTTCACTCTCTCCTCCCTACCACATTCACCTTTCCTCACTCTTTTCACTTCCTTCCAAAACATCTTTTTATTCCTTTCAAAATTCTCAGACAAGCATCCCTCACCACGTGCTTTGCTAACCTCCTCTTTGCACAATACCTTTCATACGTCTCTACATTACCTACCTGCAACCATATCTCGTAAGCCCGCTTCTTTTCAGCCACTACTGCACTCACCTGCTCATTCCACCATATATATATATATATATATATATATATATATATATATATATATATATATATATATATATATATATATATATATATATATATATATATATATATATATATATATATATATATATATATATATATATATATATATATATATATATATATATATATATATATATATATATATATATATATATATATATATATATATATATAATATATATATATATATATATATATATATATATATATATATATATATATATATATATATATATATATATATATATATATATATATATATAAAATATATATATATATATATATATATATATATATATATATATATATATATATATATAAATAAATATATATATACATATATATACGTATATATATATATATATATATATATATATATATATATATATATATATATATATATATATATATATATATATATACATATATATACGTATATATATATATATATATATATATATATATATATATATATATATATATATATATATATATATATATATATATAAATATATATATATACATATATATACGTATATATATATGTATATATATATATATATATATATATATATATATATATATATATATATATATATATATATATATATATATACGCATACAGATGCACATAAATTCTACGTGTCATCTGTAATAGGATGATGTAAATGACCGACGGGAAAAGTGTTTCCCTGATCTGGTTGGGTCATGATATTCCATCATTTGTTGGCTGTAGTAGCCTAGTCGGTACGGTGGTTTGATTCTATAACTTTTGACGAGAATTCGATATCCCTGATGATCACAAAAATTTTTGGCGGGTAACAGTATTGTTAATATCACGGTTTCATCATGCATGTATGTGCGTGTGTGTGTGTGTGTGTGTGTGTGTGTGCATATATATATATATATATATATATATATATATATATAATATATATATATATATATATATATATATATATATATATATATATATATCCATTATAGGGGTTGTTACCGACAGGTTGGAGCTGGGGAATAAAGGCTGGATGTCCTTCCTAATGGTCAGCGGTGGAATCAAACACCAACTTATCACTCTCTGAGTCTCTTTTTGGCATAAATCATACCCTAACAGTATCACAAACTGTCAACGTTCAACTATGGGTCAGGAATCGAACCCGTGTCCCTTCGATTTCAGAGGCAGAGACCGCAACCACTAAGCTACGAAGTTCTTCATAAGATAAATTCTTATACTACAGAGATATGCCATTGGACAATGAATGATATTACTTAAATTTATTATTATTATTATTATTATTATTATTATTATTATTATTATTATTATTATTATTATTATTATTATTATTATTATTATTATCATTATTATTATCATTATTATTATTATTATTATTATTATCATTATTATTATTATTATTATTAGTATTAATATTATTATTATTATTATTATTATTATTATTATTATTATTATTATTATTATTATTATTATTATTTTAAAGTAGTAGTAATAATGATAATAATGATAATAATAATGATAATAATAATAATAATAATAATAATAATAATCCGGTTCCGGTTTTACGTCACGGACTCCCTTATCAACCAAGGGCTAGGACGGTTGCCTTCTTGCGAAGGACTTGTTTTGGCAGATGTAATCCTTACGCTGAGTGCATGCCTTTGCTAACCTCAGACCGTGACGGGGCGCGAACCCACGACCTGACGCCTCAGAGTCGGAGACGCTACCGACTGAGCCACGGCGACTACCTTAATAATAACAATAATAATAATAATAATAATAATAATAATAATAATAATAATAATAATAATAATAATAATAATAATAATAATAATAATAATAATAATAATAATAATAATAATAATAATAATAATAATAATAATAATAATAATAATAATAGTAATAATAATAATAGTAATAATAATAATAATAATAATAATAATAATAATAATAATAATAATAATAATAATAATAATAATAATAATAATAATAATAATAATAATAATAAGTTTAATAATAACAACTTACAGGAAACTTCACTCCCATGTACTATCGAAGGTACATTTCCTTACACATGTGTAAGTTCACACGCATCAACCTTAACGAGTAATTCTTGTGCGTATGTGCTTATGTACATTCGTGCGTGCAGGAACGCATTTGAATATACTGGAAAGTGCCCCCAGTCATAAAATAAAGTCATAAAAATCTTACATATTTAAAGCGTTTGTGAGGGTCTGTTTGTGCAATTTATGTGTATATAAACACAATAAAGTATAAGTTTATTGCATAGCTGTATTTAGCATCCAAAACATGACCACGAAGTGTGAAAATGTACCGTTTGTAAGGTAATAATAGCGACTAGGAACCACTCAATGACCGCGATCGCTCAGCATCATGGCGGGTTAGCAGGTTCATTCTTCTCTTCAAAAATGGTTCCAGTTAGTCTTTTTTCAAGATTTATTCTTTTTCATACTTATAATATAAACACTATTATAAAATAATATAATTTCTAGCATCGATATGTTTTCATGAGATAAATATTCTATAATCAGGTGTGAAACGTGTCTAGAAAGCTATGAAATATAGTTAACAATATATAGGAAGTTGCATCTCGAGAAGGGCAGGTAACCCTCCCTCCCGGATCCCATCTTCCCGAGGAGAAGAAGAATTCAGGTTTTACATTCTAAGACTCCAGTCATTGAGTTGCTGGAACTCGGTTGTTGTCTGGATGGTGAGATTCGTTCAGTCTCGGGATCGAAGCAACACACATACCATCGCTAAAGAGAGATCTTGATGGCATTCCAGTCCATAATGTAGCCCTTTGGGAGTGATACTGACCTATTAATATGTGATGAAAAGGAGGTTTGTGTCTGTGTGTGTGTTCGTTCGCTAATAGATCGCCTCTTCGCTTCGGTTTTTGGAAGGAAGTGCGTTGGAGTTTGGAAGATTTTTTTTTATCTTCTTTATTTGTTTGTTTGAAATTGAAGATCCACGGTCAGTACAGGAAACTGAAACGTCATATTTGTCATATCTTAACTAGTCTCGCCTGCGATATTAATGATGCTACCTGTTGATCTCGGGTCTATTAGACAACTGCGTTTTGACTGAGTGAAGAAAACATTGTTATATAAAAGAAAAGAAAAGAAAATTATCTTTGAATAAGAAAGAATATAGTTATTGTATTACACCATTATAAGTGATTTAACTAAAAAAAAAAAAAAAATTCAGTTCCTGGAAAAGCTGAACTCCACTTCGTAAAAACTTGCGAAAGGACCAATTTTTTTTTTAAATATAATAATATTATTTTTACCTGCCTACTTCTAATCACAACAGTATTCTTATTTCCTAATTTATTACTTAATTTATTTTTCATTTATTCTTAGGTCTATCGTTTATTTCCTTCTTTATTATCATTGTCCTCATCGTTTTCCATCTTTCTCTAAAATTTATTCGTCTTTTTACCCCCTACCACTACCACAACATCCTCCTACTACCCCCCCCTTCTCCTCCTCCTCCTCCTCCTCCTCCTCCTCCTCCTCCACAACCCTCAAATTCTGACCGCAATAGAGTCCTGGAAAAGGCAGAAGAAGAAGAAGAAGAAAAGTTTAGCTATATTCGGCAACAGCTTTCTAGTTTCAAGGTGTCTACCACCGAAAAAAAATAATAGCAGATAA
>JAXCGZ010017383.1:0-52500 GCA_037179515.1 Halocaridina rubra | reverse complement strand
TATGTGTTCATCTAGATACTAAACTGAGTAACTGTTTATTGCTTCTGTACTTTGATATTTTGACCAGGATTGATATTGTCGTCTTTTTATTTATTTTCTGAGTAAACTTCTCAACTGGTGAGTTAGTTATCGTATATACTGTATATATACCTTCGAACGCTTGGTCCTGTCAGCTCAGCTGTGATAAGTGAATGCAAACACACACACACGTTTGACACTGTTCCACATGGGAGACTTATTAGGAAGCTGCAAGCAATGGCTAGAATAGATGGAAATTTCTTGGAATGGATAAAAACTTACTTAGAAGGAAGGGAACAGAGGGTTAGAGTAAGACACTCAGTGTCTGAATGGAGAAGAGTTAGTAGTGGAGTTCCACAGGGTTCAGTTTTAGGGCCACTTTTGTTCCTTGTATATGTAAATGACCTACCAGAGTCTGTAAATTCATTCATGAATATGTTTGCAGATGAGGCAAAGATTGTGAAGAAAGTAAAAAACGAGAACAATGGTAGAGATTTTTTTTTTTATTTATTCAGATAACTGTACATGGGGACATGTGCACATGGGCACTCCCAGTCATATTGCAGTTGATAAACATTGCAATCTATTTGGTTATGTATAAATAACATACTAATAGAATTTGCAATTAATTTTAAATATCATAGCAAGTAATTAATAATAAAATATAGTGTAATAATTGAAGAGTACTTGAAGAGTAATCATTGTGACAATATTTTCAATAGCCCTTGTTGAGTGCTATCATTTAAGTTACATTTCACTTTCCAACGGTAGTACTGCAGACAATTTGAAGCAGATATAGAATAACAATTTTCAGGTTAGAATAATAAGTAGGTACATATATATATATATATATATATATATATATATATATATATATATATATATATATATATATATATATATATACATACATATACATATACACATACATACATATATACACATACATACATATATATATATATATATATATATATATATATATATATATATATATATATATATATGGTAGAGAACTTCAGGAAGATCTAAATAGTCTGCATGAGTGGTCAGAAAAGTAGCTAATGAAATTCAATACTTCAAAATGTAAGGTAATGAGAATGGGTACAAGTCCAAGAAGGCCCAAGCTTGACTACTCGGTGGCTGGAGTACAACTTCAAGAGACAGAAAATGAGAGAGATCTAGGAGTAAACATACTGGCAGAATTGTCTCCAGAAATACATATAAATGGCATAGTAAGGGCAGCATATGCCTTCTTATCAAATGTAAGGGTAGCCTTCAGGCACATGGACAAGGAAATGTTCAGAAATATTTATGTAACGTGTGAGGCCAAAACTCGAATATGCAGCCCCCTTTTAGAATCCACACTTGAAAAAGCACATAGCTAAGCTTGAAAAAGTTCAAAGACATGCCGCTTGAAAAAGTTCAAAGACATGCCACGAAACTGGTGCCAGAAATACGCAATCTCAGTTATGATGAGAGGCTGAGGGAATTAGACTTACCATCACTCGAAGCTAGAAGATTGAGGGGGGATATGGCGACAGTCTTTCAATTCCTTCATGGTTATGATAGAGTGGATAGGGATCGATATTTTGATATGGCAGGCTCTAGAACTAGAGGTCATAGTTTGAAGCTTCGTAAGATAACTTCTTTGCAGGATGTAAGGAAATACTTTTTCAGTGTAAGAGTAGTTGATAATTGGAATTGGCTAAGCGAGGAGGTAGTTAATGCTATCTCAATCCATAGTTTCAAGGACAGGTATGATAAGTATCACTAAGTATAAAATGGAACCGATCAGGAGACGGGAAGATACGAGCTTTGGGCTCTTTCCCGTAAACACAATTAGATAATTACACACACACACACAACATAGGTTTATATGCCCCGAGGTATGATATTTTTTCCCTAATATATATCTGTCTTACGGCCATCTCAACACACACACACACACTAGGAAGTAACTGCTACCTACAGTCATAGTTTTAAGGACAAACATGATAATTATCACTGAATATTAAAATGGAACCGCTCTGGAGACGGGGTGCTACGAGCACAGGGTTCTTTCCTATGAGCACAATTAGGTAAGCGCGAGCGCACACACACACATACACCACACACACACACACAATTGGAATTCGCTAAGCGAGGAGGTAGTTAATGCTATCTCAATCCATAGTTTTAAGGACAGGTATGATAAGTATCACGAAGTATAAAATGCAACCGATCAGGAGACGGGAAGATACGAGCTTTGGGCTCTTTCCCGTAAACACAATTAGGTAATCACAATTAGGTAATCACACATTTATAATATACAATAATATGGAAAGAGAGCTCCACAGTAAAACTATTCGCGACTGTACAGACGATATAGTACACCGATGTAAAGGCGATCCCTCCATCATTCATCGTATCGCACAAACGAACGACTTAGAAGTCTTCGTCCGTTATGGTGGGTTTGCCTCCGCTACGCTTCACAGACCGCAGAGTCTATTTGAACCTTCTTCGTTCGCTAACAAGGAAGCAAAGTTAGGAAAGAGATGAGTTTCTCGCAGGCATTGACTTAAGAGAGAATGAAGAACCTCAATTCACGAATGTTTATTAATTAATTCTTAAGTATACTCTTAAACGTTTAAGGTTACTCTAGCCAATATTGTGAAGTCGTTATAAATATAGGGTTGTTTAACTTTCAGTTTACAAGGATTGAATCATAATTAACATTATTTAAACTATCAAATTCTTGAACTACGATATAAATTATCCTCGCCTTCTCTGTAATTTTTGAGCGTAAGAAAATCCTATATAAAATTTGGTGAATTTATCCTTAGGTGTCGTTCTCATCAGATAGTTCATGTTGGGCGGATCCATTTATCTTCTTCGGGGGAGTCTTATCTCTAGCTTAATGACAGCTAATGCTGCAGGCACTAGAGGTCTTTGGAATTATTCTCTTGTGTTTAACGTAAAAAGTTGCAAGAAAAACACTTATTTGTTGTCAAGTTTGAGCCGGAGTGGATAAATATCTTAAGGTATTTTAATTAACTTTCCTGTAGTCGCCGTGTCTCAGTCGGTAGCGTCTCCGACTCTGAGGCGTCAGGTTGAGGGTTCGCGCCCCGTCACGGTCTGAGGTTAGCAAAGGCATGCACTCAGCGTAAGGATTACATCTGCCAAAACAAGTCCTTCGCAAGAAGGCAACCGTCCTAGCCCTTGGTTGATAAGGGAGTCCGTGACGTAAAACCGGATTTTAAGTAACTTTCCTCCCCTGTAGTTTAGGTAATCTGGTTTCATACAAGCTCATCAAGTGAGATTATGAAAGGATAATCTTAACAAATAGTCTTGCACTCTCTAGCCATAATGATTAGCATACCATATTGACCGTGAGTTTAGAACTCTAGAACAAGGGTTCATATTTGTTTAAACATTATATCTTGGAAAGGCAATTGTTGTATATTTCAACAATTAGCGAAAAAGGAACCTTATATATATATATATATATATATATATATATATATATATATATATATATATATATATATATATATATATATATATATATATATATATATATATATATATATATATATATATATATATGTAGTCTCCGTGGCAAAATAGTAGTGTCCGCGACTCTGGGGCGTCACGTCGAGGGTTCGCGCCCCGTCACGGACTGAGGTTAGTAAGGGCATACACTCAGGGTAACGATTACATCTGCCAAAACAACTCCTTCGCAAGAAGGCAACCGTCCTAGCCCTTAGTAGAAAAGGGAGTTCGTGACGTAAAACCGAATCCATCCATATATATATATATATATATATATATATATATATATATATATATATATATATAATATATATATATATATATATATATATATGCAAACGCGCATGCGCGACTGGAATTCGCTAAGTGAGGAAACGGTAAATGCTTACTGCATCCATAGTTTTAAAATTATTTAGTGTCAGTGAGTGAAAATGGAGTCCCACCAGGACACGGGGAGTTATAAATATAATGCTTTCTCCCTCTGGCAAAAATAGGAAAATACATTTAGGTATACAGTACACTTAGGAAATACCTCTATTATTCATGTATATGTGTGTATGTGCATCTCCTTGTGCGTCTACATTTAGGTTAATATGAATTTATTATGCTTATATCTCTATTAACTCCAGAGGCAGTGAAGCGGTTGTATGATATTGTTATTTAAACATTTCTGTACAGATCAGTATATAAATATAAATGTAACCTATTTGTAAATCTCGCTATTATTTAATTCATCCAATGTGATTACCTAATTGTGATTACCTAATTGTGTTTACGGGAAAGAGCCCAAAGCTCTTATCTTCCCGTCTCCTCATCGCTTCCATTTTAGACTTAGTGATACTTATCATACCTGTCCTTAAAACTATGGATTGAGATAGCATTAACTACCTCCTCGCTTAGCCAATTCCAATTATCAACTACTCTTACACTGAAAAAGTATTTCCTTACATCCTGCAAAGAAGTTTTCTTACGAAGCTTCAAACTATGACCTCTAGTTCTAGAGCCAGCCATATCGAAATATCCATCCCTATCCACTCTATCATAACCATGAAGGAATTTAAAGACTGTCACCATATCCCCCCTCAATCTTCTAGCTTCGAGTGATGGTAAGTCTAATTCCCTCAGCCTCTCATCATAACTGAGATTGCGTATTTCTGGCACCAGTTTCGTGGCATGTCTTTGAACTTTTTTAAGCTTAGCTATGTGCTTTTTCAAGTGCGGATTCCAAAAGGGAGCTGCATATTCGAGTTTTGGCCTCACAAACGTTACATAAATATTTCTGAACATTTCCTTGTCCATGTGCCTGAAGGCTACCCTTACATTTGATAAGAATGCATATGCTGCCCTTACTATGCCATTTATATGTATTTCTGGAGACAAATCTGCCAGTATGTTTACTCCTAGATCTCTCTCATTTTCTGTCTCTTGAAGTTGTACTCCAGCCACCGAGTAGTCAAGCTTGGGCCTTCTTGCACTTGTACCCATTCTCATTACCTTACATTCTGAAGTATTGAATTTCATTAGCCACTTTTCCGACCACTCATGCAGACTATTTAGATCCTCCTGAAGTTCTCTACCATTGTTCTCGTTTTTTACTTTCTTCACAATCTTTGCATCATCTGCAAACATATTCATGAATGAATTTACAGACTCTGGTAGGTCATTTACATATACAAGGAACAAAAGTGGCCCTAAAACTGAACCCTGTGGAACTCCACTACTAACTCTTCTCCATTCAGACACTTAGTGTCTTACTCTAACCCTCTGTTCCCTTCCTTCTAAGTAAGTTTTTATCTATTCTAACACATTTCCACCTATTCTAGCCATTGATTGCAGCTTCCTAATAAGTCTCCCATGTGGAACAGTGTCAAACGCTTTCTGGAAGTCTAGGAATATGCAATCTGCCCAGCCCTCTCTTTCCTGTAAGATTCGGCTTACCTCATCATAAAATTCTAATAAGTTTGTTACTGTTGATCTACCTTCTCTGAAGCCATGTTGCCTCACTGACAAAAAGTTGAAGGATTCCAAGTGAAGAGAGATATGTTTCCTTAGTAGTTTCTCCATAACTTTGCAAACTATGCTGGTCAAGGAAACTGGTCTATAGTTCAGAGCCGTATCCCTCCTTCCCTTTTTGAAGATAGGTATCACATTTGCTTGTTTCCAGCATCTTGGAATCTCCCCTGACTCCAGTGACTTTTTAAATATGATACTTAGTGCCACTGATATCGAGTTTGCGCATTTTTTAAGCACATGAGGGGATATGTCATCAGGACCTGTAGCTTTATGAACATCTAAATCCATCAGCGCTTTGCATACCTCTGTGGCTGTAAGGTTGATGTGTGTGTGTAATTATTAACGTCCTAATACTTATCGTATTTTCTCCTTAAAACTATGAATGCATTTACGTTTTATCGTTTCCTCTCTGAGCGACTCCCAATTATCAGTTATTCTTACGCTAATGAAGTACTTCTTTTCATCCTTCTGCGTTTTCTTAATAAAATTTTATCCTAGGACCTTTAGTTTTAGAGTTACAAGTATAAAAATATCGCTACCTATCAACTTTATCCAAAGCTTGGAGGAATCTGAAAACCGTTACCATATCGCTCCTTTTTCTTATATCTTCGGATGTTGGTAAGTCTGATTAATTCAGCCTTTCCTCATGACTGAGAAATCGCATCTCTGTCACCACAGTAGGTGTGTGTATGTGTGTTTGCGCATGTATGCATGTGTATGTGTGTGTTTTTTTTTATTGTATGTGTTTATGCGTGTGTGAATATTAGTTATAAAGCTCAGCAGAGCAAAGAAATCAGCGTTGTGGAGATAAGAAATAGCGATCATAGATTTTCTGACATCTCAGACATTGAAAGTCGAGAGGAATGACATCTCAAAGTTATTTATCTCTATCTCTCATTCTATCTATCTCAGATATATGTTTCATTGGGGATCTTCATATACCAAAACAGCAAATGGTCACTGTTATTATTATTATTATTATTATTATTATTATTATTATTATTATTATTATTATTATTATTATTCCTACTACTACTACTACTACTACTACTACTACTACTATTATTATTATTATTATTATTATTATTATTATTATTATTATTATTATTATTATTATTATTATTATTATTATTGTTATTGTTATTATTATTATTATTATTATTATTATTATTATTATTATTATTATTATTATTATTGTTATTATTATTATTATTATTATTATTATTATTATTATTATTATTATTATTATTATCATTTCCAGGTACGAGTTTCCTAGTTTGGGACGTAGGCGGTCAAGAAAAGCTCCGCCCACTTTGGCGTTCGTACACGCGATGTACTGATGGCATCGTCTTCGTTGTTGACGCTACTGATTCAGAACGCATGGACGAGGCCAAGATGGAGCTCATGCGGACGATTAGAGCTCCAGAGAATCATCACGTCCCTATCCTCGTCTTGGCTAATAAGCAAGATTTGCCAGGAGCCAAAGACGCTGCCACGGTAGGTCACACCGAGCAAACGGACACTTGAATAACTGTTGAAAATAATTTTACTGGAGAGAGAGAGAGGTTATTACAACAATAATAATAATAATAATAATAATAATAATAATAATAATAATAATAATAATAATGTTCCCATAGGGAAGTGGGGAGGAAAACTCTACTAAATGGGGTGGAACGAGGGGGCAGCGAATCCCCGGCAGTATGTTAAGCGTCAAAGTATTTTGATATAACGTAGCCACCCGCTTACAAGGGAGAATTTGGGCCTTGCATATAGGCAGAGGTTATTATTATTATTATTATTATTATTATTATTATTATTATTATTATTATTATTATTATTATTATTACTGTTAGGAAGGGCATCCATCCTTAAAAAACTCGTATCCAAACAAGAGATTCTAAAAGCATAGAAAAATCAGCGACTGCATATAAATATGAGAAGAACTACCATTTGAAAAGAATAGAAAATATTATTGTCGATTATATTTGTACATTCTTTCTTTTCAGGTTGAAAAAATCTTAGGCCTAAGAGACTTGGGACCATCACAGCTCTTCCACGTCCAGCCGTCTTGTGCAATTATAGGTGACGGATTGGAGGACGGTCTGGAATCCCTCTACGAAATGATTTGCAAGAAGAAGAAACTTAGCAGAAACAACAGTAAAAGTAGCAAAAAACGATGATAAGGAAATATGTAGTGACTTACTATTAAGGCTAATAATAATAATTTTATTAATATAATAATTATTATGACTTTGTGTAGTGTGTTTATAATAAAATTATAAAAGAGATTTCATTATGTTTTTAGCGGGATTCCATATTATTTTGCTTTTAGCATGGACTAGATCTAGCTCTTTCAGTTTCATTTCTTTGCTAGACATAGCTTGAGGCAATATTTCTGTTCATATTTGATGAGTGACAATTCATTATAATCAAGATCTATTTCAACTTCGTAACAATGAATAAATTTTTTTTTTCTTATTACATACATTCTGGGGCTCTCTTTCACTTTAAGATTAATTAATTATTTTTCTAGTCCTCTTGATATTCTGGGCAGGGGACTGCAGTAGCGTAGTGTTTAGAGTGCTCAACTCGTGAGATAACAAACAAGGATCAAGTCCATGGCGGGGAGTTTGGAAAGGCATCCAGCCTACCTGCCCCAGAACAACTCTGAGTCCACCCAATGATGAGGGTTAGCAGTAACACATAAAGCGAGGATTATTATAAGACAAGGATACTGTGGGTTATCATATAAATAACTGGTATTACCTTTGAAAATCTTATTATTAATCTCAATAGTAACAGAATCAGCAGTAGCTGCTATTACAGTATAACTGTAATGACCCGCGCTCCATTCTTCTATAAGGGGTCTTAACTCCCTAGGTAATCTTAATGAAGACAACAGATGGACATTCAACAATTACTTCCTGACTGGGATTAGCGCTGGAAAACCACATGCGTGTGCACACACACATATACAAATACATACACACGCATACATGCACTATTCATTTACAACACGAAATGATTATTTAGTTGTTTAGGGTTCAATATATTTACATTACTATTATACCATTTGGCTTAAGGTTTAAATCAACATTGAAAAACGTATTTAGATCATTCATCTACAAATCTCTCTCTCTCTCTCTCTCTCTCTCTCTCTCTCTCTCTCTCTCTATATATATATATATATATATATATATATATATATATATATATATATATATATATATATATATATATATATATATATATATATATATATATATATATATGTAGTCGCCGTGGCTCAGTCGGTAGCGTCTCCGACTCTGAGGCGTCAGGTCGAGGGTTCGCGCCCAGTCACGGTCTGAGGTTAGCAAAGGCATGCACTCAGCGTAAGGATTACATCTGCCAAAACAAGTCCTTCGCAAGAAGGCAACCGTCCTAGCCCTTGGTTGATAAGGGAGTCCGTGACGTAAAACCGGAACCAATATATATATATATATATATATATATATATATATATATATATATATATATATATATATATATATATATATATGTCTGTCTATCTAACTATTAACCTATCCATGTATCTACCTATCTATCGATCTCTCTATCCATCGTGTGTATTTATCTAACGATTAACCTATCCATCTGTGTATCTACCTATCTATCGATCTCTCTATCCATCTATGTATCTATCTACATATTTGTCTATCTGTCTGTCTTTAAAGGTTGAGAATAATCAGTTTTGGGCATTTTTATACATATTAACCTCTAATGTTTGACGCAACTGGGTGGCCACAGCCAACAACAATCTGCAGAGTAAAAAAAGGGGAGGGGTTAATTTTCTGCATGGTTTTGACAGAGTGGACAAGAAGTGATAATCTGATACGGAAGGCGCTAGAACAAGAGGTCATAGTTTGAAGCTCCTCAACAAAACTTCTTTGAAGAATATAAGGAATTACTTAGTGTAAGAATATTTGATACTGGAATTCGCTAAGAGAGGAAGCATTAAATGCTAATTGCGTTCATTGCTTTACGGAGAGATATGATATGTGTCAGTGAGTCAAAAATGAAGCCGATCAGAGGAGGGTGAGTTACGAGCAAAGGTCTCTTACCCGTAAACACAATTAGGTAAATACAGGTTACATTTTGTTTATTCTGCGAAATATTCAAACAGAATCCTCTGAAAAAAAATCGCTTTAAAATACTCAGTTTTTATCAGAAAGAGAATCCTGGTCATTCTGCTCTTGGCATTAGAAAAGAGAGAAGATTGAGAACCCTGATCATTCTGGTCTGGGAATTAGAAGAGAGAGAAGAATGAGGAGAGAAAGAGAACCCTGATCATTCTTGTCTAGTCATTAGATTAGAGAGTAGAATGGGAAGCAAAAAGAATGAGAACCCTGATCATTCTGGTCTGGACAGAAGACGAAAGAGGAATGAGGAAAGAAAGAGAACCCTGATCATTCTGGTCTGGGAATTAGAAGAGAATGAAAGAAGAAAAAAACCCTGATCATCCTGATCTGGGAATTACAAGAGAAAAGAATGAGGAAAGAGAACCCTGATCATTCATTCCAGTCTGGGAATTACAAGAGAGAAATGAATGAGGAAATAAAAAGAACCCTGATCATTCTGGACTGGGTCTTAGAAAAGAGAGAAGAATGAGGAAAGAAAGAGAACCCTGATCTTGAAATTACGAGAGAAAAGAATGAGGAAAGACATGGAGAGGAGTCACTAATGTATTTATTATTCCAGATATCCAGATAAGACTAGAAATCCTATCCATCCTAAACTTTTGTTTTTTCATTGC
The DNA here is from genome assembly GCA_037179515.1 of Halocaridina rubra. Classification (NCBI taxonomy): domain Eukaryota; kingdom Metazoa; phylum Arthropoda; class Malacostraca; order Decapoda; family Atyidae; genus Halocaridina; species Halocaridina rubra. The sequence goes on along the minus strand of JAXCGZ010017383.1, from coordinate 42,137 downwards.
AAAAAGACAGCTGACTGAGGGGAAGAGACTCAACTGACTGAGGGAAAGAGACTGTGTGGGGCCTCTTGAATTCACTAGGAAATGGAATCTTGAGAAAAAATATTAAAGTTCTGTCTATCTGCGTATCCTTTTTTCCCCCAAGGAAATTAAATTCTAGCCATGAAGTTCTATATACACGAGCCATATTCCCATTATTAGAGAATGGCTCACTAGAAGTAAAAATACCTAGACTTTTTGTAGGAAGAAAATACTGTCCCTTCGCTCCACCCCATTTGACAGACTTTTACGACATGAAAGGGACTGCATAGGAAATATTCTTTGCCATACAAATGTATTTACATAATTATTAACTTCCTTCAATCGTCCAATATGCTTAGAAGTACATTATTCTTATTACTTGTAATCTAATAAAAGGAAATCTCAATTTTCCAGTGAGTTCTTGATGCTAATAACTGGTTTATCATCAAGGGAAACCCGAGGCCCGATCTAAAATATTCATTACGACAAAAGTTTAGTCTTGTTTACTTTAAGCGACGTGCATACATTGGACTACGAGCAAGTGATTACGGCACTAGAGTCTGAAGTCATTAACCCACGATTGAGCCTACCGAGGTATGTTATGAAGGGCATCCAGCATTAATGCCTAGCTCCTACCTGCCTGTGTCCGTCCCAGTAATGCGGATTAAATGTGACACATTAAATGACAAACAACAACACACTGTACTTCGAGTTGGTGTTTTATGGAGATTAAAATCTCTTTGTATTTTATTTACCTTGTTTTTTGTATTTAAGCACCCTTCTCTGTTAGGCAGGGTTATGTTATCGTTTCATGTCACTATTAATCCCATTTAGAATGTGGGCAGGCAAATACAGGTTGGAGCTGGGGAATTATGGCTAGATGCCCTAATAAACCCTGAGCAGTGGTATTGAATATAGGTTTGTCACTTCATGAGCTGAGAGGGTTAACACTGTCTTACCGTGGCTTCTCTCTGGCAGAGCAATACTGTACACATAGTAATATTGATTTCCGAATAGTGATAGAAATTATGTATTAGGAAGTTCCTTTGTACGAAATATTATTATATTTCAGTAAATACACAATCCATATACAGTATACTAAAATGATGGATTTGGACATTCCTTTTCTTCTTTTTGATAAGTAACGAAATGGGCTATAACCACAAATTAAACACATCATGGCTTGATCCTCTTGCTCTGTTCATAAGAAAGAGAACCCATTCTGATCTGGACATTAGAGGAGAGAAAAGATTGCGAAAGAGTGTCCTGGTCATTCTGGTTTAAACATTACAGTATGGAAATAAGAATGAGAAGAGAGAGGGAAGCCTGATCATTCTGGTCTGGGCTAACAAGAGAGACAAATAAGGAAAGAAGGAGAACCCTGATCATTCTGATTTGGGTATTAGAAGAGAGAAGAATGAAGAAACAAAGAAAATCCTGATCATTCTGGTCTGGGTATTAGAAGAGATAGAAGAATGAGGGCATGCTAAGACATAATAATAGCTAAGCATAAATATTAGAACCTGAGGTTACGTTCTGTTCCTTAAGATAGGAATTAAAAAAACACACACTAAGAAGGCGAATGCAAACTGGAATTAGTTTGAAAGGTACACAGTGATTGCAATTTTATGCTTAGTTGATAGAACCATATTTTGTACGAATTCATCAGCAGAAAAGTGCAAGCATTAGTTAAGACAACAAATAATGTCATATAAATAGAAAAAAAAGCAAGTTAAAGGTACATATGTATGTAATTTTGAAGAAAAACATGCATTTGGTTATACTTTATCATGAAATCCATAAATATGGAAGCATTTCACACATTTTATCATTAGGCACATAGTATAAAATTACGAAACATTCACTGAAGAACTCCCTTTAGTAAAGGAAAAGCCTAGACATCCAGGAGCATGGAAGGTATGCAAAATGTAAGCTTTCAGCATCCTTTCTTCTATTAACATGCATATAATCAAGAATTGCAAGACACTTTACTTCAAAAGTCCCTTTTGTATAGTAAAAGCCTTGACATCCAGGAGTATGAAAAGTGTGCAAAAGTTAGAGTGAATTGGTGAAGTTATATACAACTTCACCCGACACATATCAGCTGGTATATTAAACAAACAAGGGAAACCTTAGGCTCGCTTTGGAATCAAGTACTGGCAATAGCTTAATTTATTCGCCAAATAGAGCATGCATTTTTTTCTGTCACCATCAATCCCCATTCATATAGGAGGCCGGACACAGACGGGTTGGAGCTGGGGAATGAAGAACTACGTACTGTGCAAGGTTTAAATAATGCAGCTTTCTTTTCTTTCAGTAGTGGTTCAGCCACCTTATTGAACCACTTGTATATAACACTGCATGCACAAATACCAAAAACAAGGAAAAATCCTTAATATAGGCAACAGCTATCATTCCCAATAGTCCTCCTTTCCTTAGAGAGTGATAAGCCGATATAACAAGATAACCAAGTCATCTATTTTGTTGCATAGTTTTTCATGTCACAATTAGTCTCCATACATATGGGGGTGGACATTTATTTTGGAGCTGAGGAATTAAAGCTGGATGCCCTTCCTAACATCCCCGGGGTGAACTCGTACACGTTTGTCACTTCATGAGTGAAACACTCCATCACTGCACTACTTCAGTCCTCGACTGACAAATTCACTGATAGGATATATAACAGTAATGAAAATAACAATAAACAAATTGACTTCATTATATTAGTTTTGTATCATGACATTCTCACATATACACATTCATATCCAACATCTGCACATCAAAGAAGCATATTATGTAAACATTCATTTGTAAATATTAAATATAAAAAGAAATCAAGACAACAGACACTGCAAAATTTTAACACAAAACTGTCATTATACCTGGAAATACTGTGGAAAATAAAATAAGAGAAATTTGCTAATGGCCATTCATCTCAAGACATAAAGTATATGTGTCACAACTACTCCCTGTGCAAATAGGGGCAGACACAAAGTATACCTCATCACATCCCTTTTGTTTCTATTCAACATTTTAATCTTTTAAATATATAAATATATAGTTATTCCTTACCATATTCATTGTAAGTTTTGCTAAACAAAACGTGAAAAATACATCTACAAAGTGGAATAGGCCTAAGCCAAGACCATTATATAATCTTGCGTAAATAAAATATAACTGAAATAACTCTGGTATAGGCCTATGCCTTAACCAATTATATAATAATCATGAATGAAATAATATGTAACTGAAGTAATTCAAGAGCTCATGAATTCCAAGAGAGTAAACGCGAGATTATTCATGAGGTCAAGTGACTCCTAAACTAATTTATGGGAGGGAGGGGTGAAAAGTACTGTTTTTTGGGGGGCAGAGAGTCAGAAAGTTTTTGAAAAATATCTGAGTCCCAACACAGAAACAAAGTACAAAATAAGCAAAGGTAATTTTATAAGCGATAAAGAGAAACCCAAGATAGCCGGGTAAGTTAGAGAAACCTTGGGAAACCTAAGATAGCCGGGTATGTTAAAAGAAACCTTGGGAAACTTAAGATAGACGGGTATGTTAGAGAATGATTGGGAACCTACGATACTTGGGTATGTTAGCGAAACCCAAGGAAACCTAAGATACCAAAGTATGTCAGAGACCCAGGAAAACCTAAGATAGATGGGTATGTTAGAGAAACTGGGAAATCTTCGATATCGGTATGATGGAGAAGCCCGGGGAAACGAAAGATAGCCAAGTATGTTTGAGAAACTGGGAAATCTACAATACCCGGGATGATAGAGAAGCCCTGGGAAACCTAAGATACCCAGGTAAGTTATATTCTGCCTTATTTTAAAAACTTCCTACAGGTATTACGATGCCCTTCTTCAGGTCAGAGCGTTCAAATTTCAAAATCGCCAAAAGTGACTATAGAGGGGCACTTATGTATAACCAACTAAATCATTTATTCCTAATTATCAAGTATATAACAAAATAAGCAACTGTCAAGACATGGAACAAATCAGAAGCCAAAATGTATTACAAATTTCACTATTTTAGATACACATTCCTATGCAAAAGAAATTTTTTTTGAGTCACTATTAATCTCAAACCGAGAGAAGTGGACATAGGGTGAAGCTGGAGAATTAAGGATGAGAACTCGAAATTTACCACTTACAAAGTCTTTTACCAAGATAGGAGGAGCAATTTGCTTCTGAAATCAAAGGATAATCAAAAGTTTTACATGTGATATTATACTCCATAAAAGGAAAATATCCATGCTCTGGATACTCATCCTGCAAATATCATAACAAAAGAAGAATAGAATACAAAATATCATATAGAATTCCGTACTAATATAAAAACACCATCTAACACTATTAAGAAGACAATACCTCTGGTATACTAGATAATTTACTCCAAAAGAAACACTTGGTAAAAATTATTATGATTATACTGACCTCAATGGAAAATGAAACAGAACTGAGTTGGCGATTACTATCGATTTCAACACATCGTGATCAAAGCCAGATCTGTGGTTTTGATGACAATTTGTTAAAATAGACTGTCCTCGGTAACTCAAGTTTAATTTTCCATCAAGAATAATATAATCATGTAGTATAATGTACGCAAGTTCAAAAAAAAACATTTTAAATAGTTGCCATGGAAACAATAATAAATGCAACTGGGAGATCCAAAGTACATTACTACCATACATATCAGCAGAGAAGTTTGGGAAGGCTCCGAAGTGCATCATATACCTATAGGGGAGTTTGAAAAGGCTCCTAAGTGCATCGTATACCTAAAGGAGAGATTGGAAAGGATCTGAAGTGCATCATATACCAATATGGGACTTTGTAAAGGCGATTGGTAAGCACAACAACCGATTTCTAATTGGTAACAAATACAACAAGCTCTTGTATGTTCAAAATACTGTACATAGATAAATCTATATGTAAAATAAAATCAAGTTTCTCATCTGATATAGGCAGTTACTGTATATGAAAAATAAAAATTTTAATGTAAAAAATGAACATATTAAATGAAAAGACTAACACTGCACCCCCATTTTATGCATCGTAGGGCATTTCTCATTTTATGATGAATTAAGACTCTGACCCTCATTTTTTGCAGGCACTATAAGGAAGAGAACGAGTCTTGAACAGAACATCTCGCTGGACTATGAATATAAAGCAGTCAATGCCTATTTCAATGTCCCTAATGAAATGAATAAAATAGTGATATATGTCACAATTACAAGAAACTCCATGATGTTTAATCAAATTATCACAAAAACAAAACCTCCACAAAATGTTCATCACATTACAGTACCACATATTCAAAAACTCGGTCAACTTGCTAGAAAGAGCTTGAAACGTAATTATAATGCACATTAGAAACTTGAAAAGCAATTTAGAAATTAGATGTTACAGTACTGTATTTACAACTAAACAAAGTTAAGAAAGATAAACAAAGCTCTATTTATTGTTTGATGATGTATTTTGGCCCACGCGGCAGAATAAAGCTAATTGTGAGCGAGAATCTCATAATTTACTCTACAGGACTCAATCATTTGCCTTGATGTCAAAACTTAATTTCAAACAATTTCTAATAAAATAAAAATAAAAATAATCAATAAAGCAGATAACCAATTTCTTATTTATCTATATTTGCCCATTTTAGTACCTGCATTTTTGACATATCTGTATTTCATTTGCATAAATGAAACAGGTTATTCTCTTCTTTCGTGATAGCTATATTTAAGTGTTTCTGGGACTCACTCTCTATTTACAATATAAGTAGTTCAAACACTTCTTTCTTAGTGTTTTTGTATTGCTCTCTTAATTTCTTTTTCCCTCTCAGAATATTTACACCAATGAATATTTCAAATAAATCTTTCTGGCAGCAACTCTCTTGGGTGTTGTAAAAATCACATCAATAATCTATTTCAGCTACGCAACAAAAATTGCTGTTCCTTTGATTTTGAGATATTTCAAGTAAATTTTTATAAAAAATTAGAATGCCACACAACAAGTGTCTCCACATTGGTGCCTTTTCTTGAGTGCCATTAAGTTAGCACCGGGTATAAGGCATGTTGGGGTCAGTGAGCGGTGGGTTTTGAATTTTCTTGCGTCTGGTAACGTGGTTTGCCCAGCGAAAATGGCAGATATTTATACTTGATCATGTGCTGAAAAGCAAAAGAAAAAAAATTAATATCATACAAACACACATCGACAAAGTTCCCCTTGTAAAAGAGGTGGCCGAGTCAAAGCATACAAACACACACCAAACATATCTTGATCACTCCTCCTAGCTCCTTGGGGAATATGGATTGCCACAATTCCTACTCCACCACCCAGCTTGGGTAATTCACAGGATAACAGGGCAAAGATCTGTCATTAGGCCCAACAGCTGTAGCTACTTAATTTATATCAAAAGTTCTTAATATATAAAAACTATACAAAATATGTTACAAATCAACAACTAAATGCAAAATTCACAATTACAAAGTCATCAAACAAATATATATCATCACACATTTGCAAAATCATCACTTCTCTCAAGACCTCTTCAAACTTATGGGAATTTCAGAGGAAAAGAACAACATTAAAATACAGTTCTCACCTTCGTAGTATCCTAAAATATGAAATGGTCCAAACTGACAAATGATGAAATATTGTAGAAAAATTATAGACCAATACATTATCTGCTACAACCAAAATCCTTTCTTTTTAACAATGTCTTACTTTTTTGAATAAATTTAAAATATAACTATAGGCTGATATGCAAAACTCTACATAGCAAAACTACTATAATGACTATAAATAATGATATATACATTGTAGAACTAAACAATAATATAAAATACATACTCATTTATAGTTCATAATAATGAAAAAAAAAAAAAACTTAATAGTAACAATAATAATGGTAACATAGAATCTGAGAACATCAATTAATAGTCATCAGCATTTAGGACTTACCCTAATTTGTCTTTTCATAGTAATACAGAACAACGTGATGAAATACATAACGAGAATCGGCCAAAAGACTGGCACATTGAACAGCTGGGGACGAGAGAAAAAGTTTATTATTATTATCATATTTCAGCGAGAGAAAGAGATCTTAATCGGGAATAGCAGTGACATATAAAATAGCAAACAAATAGTTGGAGAGATAATTTAACCCTCATAATTCCTAATCTCGGCATGGCATCAGTTGCCTGCTGCAAAACTTCAGTTATAGTTCTTTTTCTATGCCTACATCAACATTGAATATTCTTGAATATTCATTACACATCTCTAATCATCCCTTCACATCTGAAAAATCACTACACTCTTCATCTCTATTTCCCTTTACTTTGTTTTCTTAGTGCCCAGGCCTGATGAGGGCAGTTTTAACTTTCAAAGAAAAGTCATAAAAAGCAACTATATTACCATTTTATGAGTCACAATTAGTCCCAATTTGAATGGGGGTGAACACAAACAAGTTGAAGATAGGGGATTAAGGCTGGATATCCTTACTAACAACCCGCAAAGGACTTGAGCCTGTTTTATTTGCTTCCAGACACGTGAACTTAACAACTGAGCTGCAGCTAAAAATGTCAACAGACCACAGCTACCATACTAAGGTACACAAAGCATTGACAATGAAGATAATGATACAGACTGAATAAATGATACTTAAACTGGTCATCCACTTACTTGAAAGAAAGTACAAAAGAAGGCCACTAAAGTGGACTTTGTGACACTATACCAGAATTTGAATTCTGGGAGACGCCTCATGAAAGGCCGAAACTCCTCGTTGGCTTTGGTTGGTAGGCCTGGACCATCATCTGGAAGAAATATAAATGCTAATGATTCAATGCCATATTTTCTAATATGATGCCATATACTGTTAAATTCACCAGGTGGCCACAACTGAACCAAATGTGGGGAGGATGCAAGACCTCATCAAACCCTGCCCAACCTCATGTCTTCCGTCTGCTGTTCTGTGGCAATGCTAAAAAAAACAAATAGGACGGGATTCCCAACCTTTTTGCACTCCTATCCCCTTTTATTGAATTTTACAACACATGGATTATAGATGTGGAACTCATTCTCCCCCAGAGCCAGATATACAGTAATCCCTCGCTTATCGCGGGGGTTCGGTTCCGGGACCAGCTGCGATAGGTGAAAAACCGCGTAGTAGGAGTACCATAATAATTTTTTTTTTTTCATGATTGTGACACCAGGACGGGCCAAAAATAATAAAATAAAGCAGCCTTTATTGGGCCTGGGCATGAAGAATACATAATGTAAAGAGAAACAGAGATGGAGAACGTAATGACCTTTCAGATGTGAAGGGATTAGAAAAGATGTGTAATGAATATCCAATTCTTTGCTGGGTTTTAATATACTTCTGCATTACTTTCATGAAGTCTATTCCAAAAATTCTCCTTAGATCTTATTATTATTATTATTATTATTATTATTATTGGTGACATTAGTTTTCCTTTGATACTGATTGTGGAGATTATGATGATGATGATGATTATTATTATTATTATTATTATTATTACGAATTTGTCATTAAACCATTATTTTCACAATAAGTAATGTAGTTTTGGATGAATGAACAAGAGCTAATTAAAGATGTTTTTCTCTCTCTGTCAAACAGCACACAAACTTTCAATATAATATCGTCAGGGAAATAGCGTGTAGAGAATATTATATATATTTCATTTAAGTTTCCAATGAATACAGTATGATATACGTTTTCTTTGAACAAATTGTATAAGTTTTCTTTTTCTCTCAGCTGACACTATTTATGTTAAGATTTCGTGCAGATAGATAGAATAATGTTTAGAACCAAGGAATAAAAATAATACTATAAACTTGAAAATTAGATAAATCCCAAACAAAGTGAGAGAGAGAGAGAGAGAGAGAGAGAGAGAGAGAGAGAGAGAGAGAAGAGAGAGAGGAGAGAGAGAGAGAGAGAGAGAGAGAGAGAGAGAGAGAGAGAGAGAGAGAATTATTTTTTATTTTATTTTATTAATTTATTGCGCCAAGGCGTCAGACATTACATGAGTTCATACAAATAATGCTTCAAATGGATATAAAACCAAGAATTGAACATGGTTTACAGGGGAGGAGAGAGAGAGGAGAGAGAGAGAGAGAGAGAGAGAGAGAGAGAGAGAGAGAGGAGAGAGAGAGAGAGAGAGAGAGAGAGAGAGAGAGAGAGAGAGAGAGAGAGGAGAGAGAGAGAGAGAGAGAGAGAGAGAGAGAGAGAGAGAGAGAGAGAGAAGAGAGAGAGAGAGAGAGAGAGAGAGAGAGAGAGAGAGAGAGAGAGAGAGAGAGAGAGAGGAGAGAGAGAGAGAGAGAGAGAGAGAGAGAGAGAGAGAGAGAGGAGAGAGAGAGTGGAGAGAGAGAGAGAGAGAGAGAGAGAGAGAGAGGAGAGAGAGAGAGAGAGAGAGAGAGAGAGAGAGGAGAGAGAGAGAGAGAGAGAGAGAGAGAGAGAGAGAGCAGAGAGAGAGAGAGAGAGAGAGAGAGAGAGAGAGAGAGAGAGAGAGTCTAATAATAAACTTCCCTCCATTTTAAATTCACTGTCTTCATTTCCTGATGGAACTTTAAAAGGATGCATTTCTCTCTCTCTCTCTCTCTCTTTCTACAACTTTCTATTCTACCCAACCCACAAAACTCCCTTTGTCCCAGCTAACTAGGGAGGGGCACTGTACACGGTTATTAAAGTAAATAAACCAACAGACGTACAAACACTGATGAGCCCTTAATAATAATAATAATAATAATAATAATAATCTCCACAATCATCATCAAAGTAAAATTATTGTCGCCAATAATAATAATAATAATAATAATACCTAAGGAGAATTTTTGGAATAGACTTCTTGAAAGTAATGCAGAGGTATATTAAAACCCAGCAGAGAAATGGATATTCATTACACACCTTTTAGAATCCCTTCACATCTGACAGGCCATTACACTCTCCATCTCTGTTTTTCTTCACAGCCTGATAAAGGCTGTTTTATTTTATAATTTTTTGGCCCGTCCTGGTGTGTGTGTGTGTGTAAAAAAAAATAATAATAATAACGATAATAAATGAATCTGCGATGCACTGAATTCACTATAGGTGAACCGTGATATAGCAAGGGATTACTGTAATTAGAAAATCATAAATGCAGTGTTTTTCCATTAACTGCGAAAGTCTGTCACTTACATGATAGATTTAATATACTGTACATCGAATTTCTTAAATTTTCTTCCGTATAAAATAGCTACACTATCTTATCGTTAGCTGAACGAGTAAGAAAAGATAAAAATATAAATCATAATATAATTATAATGCAGAGAGTAATCATAAAGTAAAAAAAAATACTACTTAAAATAATGTGGTAAAAAAAAAAGATATATAGGTATAAACAGCTTATAAATATTATAAAGATAACAGTAAACAAAAATCAATATGAAGAATAAGGTGAACTTCATATTTCTAAGGACAGAAAAAAAATACACACACACACACTACCCACAAAATTACTCGTTCTCACCATCATCTTGTGTAAATGCCGGATCAATCTTTGGTGTTAAAAATGCCAAGAAGAGATTGAGATGGTAGATACCCAGCGCATAACAGACGATGTACCATCCTTGTCTCAATACAATACGAATCACAAACCCAATTATCATGACTAAGGTGAAGACCCATCGTGAAGCTGTGTGGGGCGTCCATTTGTCTAAGTAGTGTTGGTATATCTGAAATTTAAAAAATTTAGATTATCATCAAAATCAAGCCATAATAATGGAAAGCACACTGGTTGTAGCACTCGACTCTTGGTGAAAAACTCGCAATAGAGCCCACCACGGGATGTTTGGAAGGATATGCATCCTTTATTCTCCAGCTCGAATCTGTGTCCACTCCCATAATGGGGATTAAGTGACATATAAATGGCAAACATAATGGGGAAAAGGTAAACCAAGGAATCTAAAGGCATCTTTCTGTAATTCAGTACTGGCAGTGGCTCGGTGCTATTCAATCTATATATATGTATGCACTTGTATGACAATGAGCACAAGTTTACAGTTAGAGATGCTCGTGTCTTTTTTCTTTATGGTGTATTTCTTTGGTTGAGGCTAACCTGTTTATCCTGGTTGGAAAGAGCACAATTATAACAATCAATTACTCAAATCTCTCGGCTTCGCCCGTTCCGTCATTGGTCGCCACACTGGATCAATCATCTCTGTATCGTCCCATCCTCTGTGTCCTCCTCCATAATATTGCACTCTCTCATGTCCTCCCTCCCCAAATCCATAAACCACTTATCTGACGAACTTCTCCCCATCCTAAGCATCCTTCTCCATACATACCCCACATCCCTCTTCAACACACACCCAAATCATCTCAGTTTCACCTCATTTACCATGACCTCCATGAGAGTTTAGAACCATGGGAAACAAGAAAAGTTTGTGGTAATGTCACTTTTAAATGAAATTTATGCAAATCTTCAAAGATTCTGTAATAAATATGGAATGGATTATACATGTACCAGACCTGAAAGATAAAGGGAACACATCAAGTCCTATGGCTTAACAAAAATAATTAACAGAATACTGCAAATGGTTATTTTTTTTTCTTCTAAAAATGTTCATTTTCCGAGGAACTAATAAACTGACCACAACCATAGCTAAAGGAACGGGGCAGTAGAATTATATCCTGAATCCTCACTTCCACTTCTCTCAGATCCGAATACTAAGCTGTAGGAATTTTCGGCAACATCCTCTCCTGAACCTTTTATCCACATCAAAACAGCACAAAAGGCCTGCTACTGTATTAGCAAGTCATAATGACACTGTACTGACTCTTATTAAACTGCACGATAAAAACTTTATGAGGTTTCTCCTATTTTTTTGAGATATTTAGATACAGTATCTAAAAGAAATAATTTACCCTAACATTTTCAATGCACCCAAGCACTAATGGTTAAAGGTCTCTAATGTATGGCAGAGGCAAGGGACAGTGATAGTACTAGAGCACAATTATACACCTACATATAGCAAGGCCTAAGCCCCCTCTCCACTCACAGAGACCCATTGCTCTCCAGGCAATGGCTGAATAATCAGGTAGACTTAGAGAATATCATCAATCACCCAGTTACTTGCTCAATTTAATCGGTAACGACATAAGACAGTTAAAGCCATTCCAACCCCAGGGTGGAATCGGAGACGAGGACAATAAAAATTTATCTATTATTGTTGTTAAATACAGTATTATACTCTTTAACAGCAGGCATGTTCACAAAATCCCCAACACTCACAAGGTACAAAAGTCTAGGGGAAAATCCTTCCTGATTCTTCTGACCTGCTGAACTAAACCCTTTTTGCTGACGATGCATGATAACCGTGTCGATCTTCAACGATTCCATTTACGACTACCGGCCAATCCTCGGGAAAGTACTTAAAAACCACTCGACACTTGGGGTCTACCTTCCGCGGGAATGAAACTATATCGTAAATCGACCACAAACAAGGTGGACTTATCATTTCTGATAATCTTTCATCCATAAGGCCAATGTCTAATACCCACATATCTTTATATCTTCGGGTCAATTAGATAATAAGGAGATAATGATTTAAGAAGGTAGGTACTAAGAGTTTTTTAAATATATATATATATATATATATATATATATATATATATATATATATATATATATATATATATATATATATATATATATATATATATATATATATATAAACAAAAGCCACAATCACTCTTCAGGGGGTGACTGAGTCAAAACAAGAAACTTGATTATTTGCTGGAGAAAAATACAAAGAAGGGGATTCCAGTTCCCTGGCTCTAACCTATAAAGTCAACTATTACGACTTGCAGGGTTACACGGAGGAGGTATTTCCGCTTCCCGGAGGAGGTAGATTGCAAGGCTTACAGATTATAAGTATTTTTCCATGCAAAAATCAAAATTTATAAGAAAAATTCAAATCTCTCATTATATTTTAGTGTGTTCCGACACTTTCAAATCAGTATTGTAATTACGAATACCACTGCAGCTCAAAGGAATTGCTGTTTGCAGTATTGTGTCATTATTTATCCCAATTCAAATGGTATCCCAATTCAAATGGGGGTGGACAAAGATTGGTTGGAGATATTAAGGGATTAAGGGCTGGATGCCCTTCCTAATGCCCTAGGAGGACTCAAATATGAGTTTGTCATTTCCCGAGTCAAGTGCTTGGGAAAGGAGAAAGTGCTCGGGTAATTCATTGCTGCACTACAGCAACGAATTACCTTTGGCTAGAGCACTGTCAGATAATTTTGCAACACACTGAACTGAGACTGTACAGTGCATTAAGTACAAATTCAAAACATTGTACAATCTTGTAAACAAACTACATACATAACATCTTGAGACAGTAAAAGAATAATATGATGTTATGTCATGCTACGAGAGATAGGATGATTAAGAATCACTTCACCAAAACCCACTTCATCGAAACGAAGAACACTTATCTGTACTAATCTTATAAGAAAGATCATCATTTAATTGCCTTTATTAGGCAACTGAGACTTCAAAAACTAGTCAAACCGTGATCTTTTTAAGAGAGATCACTTAATTGTAATTATTAATTGACTTTGACTTTCAACAATTAATATACTGTATACAGAATCTAGTGCAGAAGATCGATGAAGAGAGCAAATCAAAAGGAATAAAGGTAAACATAAAGAAAACAAAGGCAATGGTAATAACAAAGAAGAAAAGAAGTCCAATAGTAAATTTAAGACTGGGGAATGAAAGGATAGAGCAAGTATAACAATTCACATACCTAGGAAGTACTATAAATTGGGATGGCAAAAGTGCAAAAGAAATAAGAAAAAGAATAGCTATAGCCAACCAAAGCATGGGGAAGATGAAGAAACTAATAACAAACTCAAAAATATCAATGGAGCAAAGGAATAGATTTGTAAAATGCTACATATGGTCAATATTACTGTATGGACGTGAAACTTGAACAATCAATAAACAATCAAAGAACAAATATGAAGCAATGGAAATGAGAATAAGGAGAAGAATGTTGAAGATCTCATGGACGCAGAGAGTAACAAATGGGGAGATACTAAGCAGACTGAACAGCCAAAGGGAAATAATGACTAACATATACAAAAGACAATTAAGAGTCACAGGATATATAGAAAGGAAGGAAGGCCTCGAGATCACCTGCATGACTGGGAGAATCCCGGGAAACAGAGGAAGAGGAAGACCCAGAAAGAAATTCTTAGATGGATTAAAAGAAGCGACTGGTGGAATTGGACGGATGCTCAGATACGAAGAAGAATGAAAGACAGGGAAGCATGGCGATCCATGGTGGCCCACGTCCGAGCGGATACGGCACTGCGGTAAGGTGTGTGTCTATATATATATATATATATATATATATATATATATATATATATATATATATATATATATATATATATATATATATATATATATATATATATATATAATATATATATATATATATATAATATATATATATAATATATATATATATATATATATATATATATATATATATATATATATATATATATAATATATATATATATATATATATATATATATATATATATATATATATATATATATATATATATATATATATATATATATATATATATATATATATATATATATATATATATATATTATATATATATATATATATATATATATATATATAATATATATATAATATATATATATATAATATATATATATATATATATATATATATATATATATATATATATATATATATATATATATATATATATATATATATATATATATATATATATATATATATATATATATATATATAAAGTGATAATTATAAACTATCTAAGATATAACACTGTACTTAAAAACTAAAGATGATTGATTTCCTCAAGTCTGAGTACTGTACTCTGATACTGAAACACAAGACCAACCCCACAATACTAAAAAGAAATTGGAAGTTACAAGGCTTTTACTTTCCCTGTACATCCTAACCCCTTCTATAAGTCTTACTGTGGGGAAAAAACTGGGAGGATGGGACTGCCATCCCATCATTCACCTATCTCTTTTAAACGACTATTACAACACATGAAATAAACATGTGAGGGTTTTCTTTCTACTTCCATAAGAGATAAAGAATCAACTATCTGAGGCAGTCACTCATCATGGCAGTAAATCTTTGCTCTTTCCATTGTGGCCGACCCAAAATGGGTGGTGATAGGAGCTGTGGCAGCCCTTCATCCCCAATGAGCTAAGAAAATAGATCAAATTATATTACTTTCTGGTGAATACGTACTTTGACAAGGCCAACCCCATACAAGGGGGACTGTGGGCACTAAATATGTATGTATTTTTCCTGATGACACATAATAGTCTCATGCACATTAGCAGCAATACTGATCAAATCTGACAGAAGCTATGCCAAATACCAAAATACATACATATTTACATAAACAATGACCACAATCCCATGTGTAAGAGGGGTGGCTGAGTCAAGACATTCACCTTAAGCTTATATTGCTAGATCACTACTCTTAGCTCCTTTGGTGATAAAAGGCTGCCAAAATTCCCCTTCCACTGCCCTGCCTGGGTAACCCACGGGGGATTAAGACATATCAGTTGTTAAGAGAAATACTTCATGAGACTGCAGTTACTAAGAGCTATGACTTATCACTATATAAATTATGAAACACAAACTCTTACAAAATGGAGTACTGTATATCTACCTGCACAGCATCAAACTTGGCTAAAGATTATATTACTAAAGATATATAGGTTTATGGCTACAGACAAGAGATAAGTGTAATGACTAAGAAGTTATTTCTAGAGGACTATTTCGAGGTGTACTATGCAAGCCTCGCATGACTGACGCATGAGAGCATGCTCTTACATAATGGCATTGATGAAGAGAATGAAGCCATTTTATTGTCGTGTGAATGGAATAAAAGCCGGTTTTATCTAGTTATAGATACCGGTTGTTCGCTGTTTTATGTGTCACTATTATTCTCCATTATGGGAGTGAACACTGACTGGCTGGAGCTCAGGATATATGGCTAGATGGTCTTCCAAATGTTCCGCAGTGGCTTGAACACGGGTTTGTCACTTCCTGAGTCAATTGCTCTTACCACTGAGCTATCGCAGCCCATGTGACAGATATACAGTACTCATTAATGATCAAACTGTAAGTTAAAACTAATGTTCTAAGGCATCCCTATTAGCAGTGAAGTGCAATACTCTTGTACAGGAACCTGTACAACACAGGCAAAATCTAATTTCCATTTTATGTACAGTATTTTTGTTTTCAATGATCATCATTACAAGTTAGAACAGCTGCAAGCTGATAATTTGTCAGGCAGTAGCTATCTGATTATGGGCGATAAAACTTTATGGACATCATAAAATCAAATTTATAAGGGACTTCAGTACCCAAGTGGTTAGAATACCTGACTTGGAAATTGATGGCCCTGCAATCAAGTCCACTATGGGCTGTTAGGACAGGTATCCAACCTTAATTCCCCAGCCACATACTGTTTGTATCTAAACCTATTATGGGGATGAATAGTAACTTAAACATAAAATCAAATTCATGAAAGATAAAATATAAGTAAAACACAGATAAAATATACATAGTCCAGTAGAAGTATTTTACCTCAGTATCTTCTCTCAGTGAATATAGATAAGAGATTTTCTATCTTTTCATCTAATCTTCCAAAATGCCCTATTATTACTATAAATATCTTTAACATTATGATATTTACTTAATGAATGCCTGTAGTCTACTTAGTAAGGGTGAGGATCTGGCTGTCAGACACAAGATTATTAACCACCACAACGAAAATTAAATCGTCCTGCCTTGAGAACTCCAAGATAAACTAATTTTTGCAGATATTTCGTTCCCACTGAAAAACGTCAGACAGGCAGAAACGAGATACAGTATTTTGTAGTTGCCAGGTAAAGGTTAACTACAGTGTATATATGTGCAAATGAGAGTGAATGTTGTGACAACACTGAAGAACCTCACGGGAGGATAAAATGTATAACAAAAAAGTTATACTTACTCTACCAATACTTGTGCTTAGTCTCTGAATCAGACCAGGCTGTGATATTGAATCATTTGATTCCAAAACATCTTGCATCATCCTGAAACTGCAAAAATAAAAAAAAAAATGAGATAGTATGCAATAATAAAGAATAAATCCTATATATAAAACAGATAATTACGTACCATCACACTTGTATAATTTAAAGCCAATCAAATTTTTACTGATACATATCTCTCATATTCACATGCTTTCCTGCAAACTTAAAATCTTAGATATGTAAAAGAATGCATTTACAAAAAGTACACACTATATGAAGGACAGCTGTATATTAGCATATTAAATGAGTAGTACAGTACGGGTTATATTTGGTAGTTTCTCATATGCAGGTATCATTGTTTTTGGTTATGTACCTCAGTTAATAAAGGGCAAAATGTCTGGGAACTATGAAAATATTAGCTCATTTTTCAGCTTTGAATGTTAAATGCCTTAATTAATAAGGGAACACCCATGGTGTAGTAGCGGAATGCACAACTCTAGTGGTGATGGAAAAGCGTTCAAGCCTATGACGGGGTGACAGACAGGACATCAAGCCTTGATTCCCCAGCTTCAATCTGAATGCGTCCATCCCGAAATGGGGTCTAATAGTGACACATAAAAAAGTATAAAAAAGAAAGTATATCTGACATGAATAAAATCTGCCTACCTTACAACAGTTATTAAGATCCTTTAGGTCTGCCCAATACCAGTGTTTAGAAAAATTCGACTAATAATAAATATGTGTACAGTACTACTAACCTACTTTTATATATGTAAATAACAAGAGCTACAATTTGGAACTGCTTCCTTAATTGAAGGTGAGCTAATTGAACTTGCCTATTCAACCCTATCCTGATAAGGAAATAAATATCAAGAGATTTTCCCTAATATTGAGAGTGCTGAAGTAAATATTGGCAAGAGATTAAATAACTTTTACAGTCCCGAGTGAAATTTTAATTTAAAAAAAATTAACAAATATCTGAAATACCTAAAAAAAGAATTTTATTTATCAAACTGTTTCTAACTGGTGGTAAATTAAGCTAAATTTCTTGACCAAACCCAAATTTACTCAATATAATATTAAATTTCAAAGAATGTTACCCAACTGTGGGGGGGTGCAAGTAAACATTAACCTACAATACCATCTGAAATTCTAATAGAATATATAGTTTTCGACACACCAAATGAAGTGAAATATAAAGACATTGAAACAATAACTTAAAACAAAAATTCAATATTTATTCGTGTCTTAACTGGGGTGAATTACCCCTAACTAACCTAACCAAATCTAATATAAGAAATTTTGGTAATTTAACAGTTAAATATCGCACACTATTTCTAGCCAACATAGATGGTTAGGTTAGGTTATGAATGGAATACTAACTTGACATTTTTTAACCTAACCATTCTTAACCTAACCTAACCAACTATGTTGGCTAGGAATAGGGTGCGATATTAAATTGCTAAATTGCCGAAATTTCATAACTTTACTTAACCGGGGTGAGAAAGTAAAAATATACTTTAAAATGCAATAATTTCTATAATAGATTCGTTTCTTACCTGAAGCGCGAATTAACCTAATCAAACCTCACATAGAAAATTTCCAATATTATTTCCTACCTAAAGGGGTGTGAAAGTAAAATCTTACCCATAAAACAACACATATTTGAAAATAATCATATATACGGATTATAGTTATATAAAATTTAAATTTAGGAAAATATTTTCAACCTGGGTTAGGTAAACACACCCAGGTCTCGTGTACATACTGGTAATTGCACCAAAACACATACAAGAAAACACACACAAATCACATCAAAATACCGCAAATAATCACCTGGTTAATCCGTTGAACAACTAAATAAATTAAGAGCCGAACTAATTTATTAAAAGAACCTTTTCAATTTCTTCACATACGAACACACCGGAAAAGACGTGTAACTTCACTACCGTGTACACAGATGCCACATACAAAAATGTACACACGGATTAATGTACACATGTACGCATTTTGTCTCCTTCTTCACGGGGTTGTACGGCGACTATCGAATCCCGATAATCGAATTTTTCATTAATTCCTTTTTGGGGCGATTAACGATCTCATTTACTGTTTACGCGAACGATTAAGTCGCCCTTAGAGCCATTGCTGTGACGTCACATCCGTGTGTCATCATGGCAAGATACGGTTTAGGAAGACAAGTTACACTCAAGCTTTTTCTATCACGTCATAGATGGCAGCACTTATCAATAAATAAATAAATAAATAAATAAATATATTAATGAATAAATAGTTAGATAAATTGATTAATTAATCACTACATAAATAGATTGACAGATAGATGGCAAAATTACATGAAAACTAAATTTAGTTAATAATAATAATAATAATAATAATAATAATAATAATAATAATAATAATAATAATTGAGGAGTCAGGTCGAGGGTTCGCGCCCCGTCACGGTCTGAGGTTAGCAAGGGCATGCACTCAGGGTAACGATTACATCTGCCAAAAGAAGTCCTTCGCTGGGACAGCCCTTGGTAGAAAAGGGAGTCCGTGACGTAAAACTGGAGCAATAATAATAATAATAATAATAATAATAATAATAATAATAATAATAATAATAATAATAATAATAATAATAATAATAATAATAATTATAATAACAATAATAATTATAATAACAATAATAATTATAATAACAATAATAATTATAATAACAATAATAATTATAATAGCAATAATAATTATAATAATAATAATAATAATGAGAGAGAGAGAGAGAGAGAGAGAGAGAGAGAGAGAGAGAAATTTCTCGGATATATGAATCAGCGTTACAGAAAATGATGCTAGTGAAGTATCTGGCTACTAACAATCTTTTCTGTGCAATCAGCTGAGAATGTGATGTCAGTCGTTTGAGAGACATAAGCCCTTTTCTTATGACGCTCAATTATGATATGACACTTAAGTTAGCCATACTGGTAGAAAAATTTAGTCTCTGTTGCATATAGAAAAATAAAAAGCTTATGTTATGAGGAAATATATTGCTTTAAATTGTGCTGCATCAAAGGATATAAAAATCCAAATATAATAAAGTACATAAGACGTAAAGTGAAAG
The DNA here is from genome assembly GCA_037179515.1 of Halocaridina rubra. Lineage (NCBI taxonomy): Eukaryota > Metazoa > Arthropoda > Malacostraca > Decapoda > Atyidae > Halocaridina > Halocaridina rubra. The sequence goes on along the minus strand of JAXCGZ010017383.1, from coordinate 21,876 downwards.
TCAATAATTTAACAGATATTTTATTTTTTTATAAGAGATATTACATATCTATATATTTTAAGCTATGAATGTCTACCAAGAGCTCCACAGAGGTGATTTTCATAAATAAATAAATTAACAATAAATGGATAGGTAAAGTAAAGTAAATAAATAAATTAAAAACACAAAATCTGCTCTTCACATAGGAACTAAAAAATGGCAATGAACCTGGAATCCATATACAAGTACATATAAAACACTCGCAACATAATAAATATACACTGTAAAAACTAAACAGTCTTGTATAACATAACTAGCCATTGAATGAATTCCTGATTGAACGAATCATTTCCAAAAGATTTCTTTCTGGAAGAAATTTAAATGGATGATAGTCTAATTGTAAATTATAAGGGTTCTGTCGTCTGTCCACCATAGTCTCCTCTTCGAAAGATAATCCTATCCATGGTAGATTAGGCTGAAGAACTGGGATGTCATCAAAGGGAAGAACTGGAGTGAGAGGAGTTCCTGGAGCTTTATTAAAAGAAGCTTTAGGAAGATCTAAACTCCAGATGGGTTTTGGTGCTGGAATATGTCTCATATGGGGTGGGTTGACACCATAAATCTTCAAAATTCCCATAAGATGATCTAGATTGTACAGACGCAAATAAAAGTCTCTTTTGTACAGGACTTTGAGGAAATCCAGACCATCGAAGACGGTCAACATAGCCATGTCAACTACAGATGTGGAAGGTTGGATCCGATCTCGCAAGACAGATGAGAATGCTCCCAAGACCCATCGGTGGCACTTAAGCTGACCATTTGCAAAATTGATGGTGATGTCCAGGCCAGTACGGTTGCGAAACTGCATCCAGCATTCTTCCAGGAGGATACTGGAATTTCCATAGATATGAACGAAGTCATCAGATGAATCCATGATGATAAAACTCCAGTCAAGTGTTGTAGGATATTCTTAAAGAACTTCAGCACACTTTGATGTTATTCCTGACACTGTTAAACTTTCTTGAAAATTTTGTCTTTATATAGGAATTCTAGACATTCCCAAAGGAGGGTTTTAATTAGAAAAGTCAGATCAACGCGGCTTTATTTGGACTTTTAATGTTTTGTTAGCTTTAAATATCCTTTAATTACAGTCTTATGAAGCTAAGAGATTGACGATAAATATTTTATTGGAATCCTTAAACCCTACTATGATAAGGATTTATAGGATTAAAATCCCTTAATTAACAGCTAAGTATATTATTAAGTCTCTATAGTGTATGATTACCTTCTTTTACTCACAACTAATTTGTTAAGTTTTATAAATATAAATATAAATATATATATATATATATATATATATATATATATATATATATATATATATATATATATATATATATATATATATATATATATATATAAGAACATAAGAATAGAGGACACTGCAACATGCCTACTGGCACACACGAGGCAGCTCCATTTTTGAATTGTATTTTCAGCATGTCTAACCTATTCTATTCTACTCTACTTATTTATTCTATTTTTTCTTTTTATGGTTTTTCTAACAAGCACTAACCTATTCATACCCACCCTACCTCTGTCATATGTCTATCTAATCTACATTTGAAGGTGTCTAAGGTATTGGCATTTACTATCCTACTAGGAAGCTTGTTCCATGCATCAGCTACTCTATTACCAAACCAATTTTTACCAATTTCCCTTCTGAACTTAAATTTATCAAGCTTAAATCCATTATTACGAGTTCTGGTTTGATCATGAATTTTTAAAACTTTATTAATATCTCCCTTGTTAATCCCTTTAAACCATTTATACACTTCAATCATATCCCCCCTAACTCTTCGCCTCTCTAAAGAATGTAGATTAAGTTTTTTTAATCTGTCCTCATATGGTAGATTTCTGATATTGTGTATCATCTTGGTCATTCTTCGCTGCACCCTCTCTAAGGATTCAATTTCCATTCTATAATAGGGTGGCCAGAATTGCACAGCATAATCTAAATGGGGCCTAACTAATGCAAGATAGAGCTGCAAAATAACTTTTTCCGTCCTATTGCTGACGCTTCTTGAGATAAATCCTAAAATTCTGTTTGCTTTATTTCTGACTGTTGTGCATTGCTCTCTTGGCTTAAGACTACTACTCACAAGAACTCCCAAATCACTTTCACACTGAGAACTCATGATTTCATGGTTATTTAGCTTATAACTAGTATTGTCTTTTATAGTACCCATTTTAACTACTTTACATTTTTCAACATTAAATTCCATTTGTCATTTGTCCGACCATTCAGATAATCTATTTAGATCTTCTTGTAAAGCATGAATGTCTTCTTTTCCATTTATAGTTCTACCTATTTTAGTGTCGTCTGCGAATTTACTTAGGTTACTACTGATATCCGAATCCAGATCATTTAGATATACGATGAATAATAGGGGACCCAGTACCGAGCCTTGTGGTACCCCGCTAGTAACCGAGCCCCACTCTGATTTCTCTCCATTTATGCAAACCCTCTGTTTTCTGTCTTTTAACCATTGTTTGATCCATCTGAGCTTAAATATTAAATATTAAATGTTAAATATTTTCAATATCCAACACATTATTTGTGAACACTAGATCAAGTAGTGATGGCTCATCCCCACCCCTGGCCCTTGTTGGTTCCATTACATGTTGGTGTAGGAAATTCCCTTGTACGCAATCTAGGAATCTTGCCCCGAATGAGTCCTCACCACTGTGTGGGTCAAGATTTATCCAATCTATCTCTTTATGATTAAAGTCTCCCATAATCAAAATCCTACATTTTTTTCCCGTGCCACGTTAACAACTGAGTTTATGACTTCAATAGTACCTATATGACTTTCCTCATAAATTTCAAGTCTATTTTGGTTCCTTGGTGGGTTGCATACAACAGTTATTATAATGCTCTCTGACCCAGTATTTATGCGAGCAACAAGAAATTCCCTGAACTCACTTTCTATAGCCAAGTTTATTTCTTCAACTTGAATCCTCTCACTTATGAGCAGTGCTATCCCTCCACCAGTCCTCTCAGATCTTTCAACCCTTAGTATTCTGAAGCCCTTAGGAAAAACTGTGACACTGTTTATGTCCTCACTCAACTTAGTCTCTGTAATTGCTACTATATCTGCCTTACTGTTGTGAATCCTATCTTTTAATTCTACTGCCTTACCAGCTAATCCATTGCATATTTCTGTGTGCCAGTAGGCATGTTGCAGTGTCCTCTATTCTTATGTTCTTATGTTCTTAAAGACTGTCACATATCCCCCTTCAATCTTCTAGCTTCGAGTGATGGTAAGTCTAATTCCCTCAGCCTCTCGTCATAACTGAGATTGCATATTTCTGGCACCAGTTTCGTGGCATGTCTTTGAACTTTTTCAAGCTTAGCTATGTGCTTTTTCAAGTGCGGATTCCAAAAGGGGGCTGCATATTCGAGTTCTGGCCTCACATAGGTTACATAAATATTTCTGAACATTTCTTTGTCCATGTGCCTGAAGGCTACCCTTACATTTGGTAAGAATGCATATGCTGCCCTTACTATGCCATTTATACGCATTTCTGGAGGCAAATCTGCCAGTATGTTTACTCCTAGATCTCTCTCATTCTCTGTCTCTTGAAGTTGTACTCCAGCCACCGAGTAGTCAAGCTTGGGCCTTCTTGCACTTGTACCCATTCTCATTACCTTACATTTTGAAGTATTGAATTTCATTAGCCACTTTTCTGACCACTCATGCAGACTATTTAGATCTTCCTGAAGTTCTCTACCATTGTTCTCGTTTTTTACTTTCTTCACAATCTTTGCATCATCTGCAAACATATTCATGAATGAATTTACAGACTCTTATAGGTCATTTACATATACAAGGAACAAAAGTGGCCCTAAAACTGAACCCTGTGGAACTCCACTACTAACTCTTCTCCATTCAGACACTGAGTGTCTTACTCTAACCCTCTGTTCCCTTTCTTCTAAGTAAGTTTTTATCCATTCTAAAACATTTCCACCTATTCTAGCCATTGCTTGCAACTTCCTAATAAGTCTCCCATGTGGAACAGTGTCAAACGCTTTCTGGAAGTCTAGGAATATGCAATCTGCCCAGCCCTCTCTTTCCTGTAAGATTCGGCTTACCTCATCATAAAATTCTAATAAGTATGTTACTATTGATCTACCTTCTCTGAAGCCATGTTGCCTCACTGACAAAAAGTTGAAGGATTCCAAGTGAAGAGAGATAGTGTGTGTGTGTGTGTGTTCTTTTGATTATTCAGTAAATTTATATATCTAATTTTGCTCACAGGAAAGCGCTCTATTTTCTATCTCACTATCTGATTGTTTTATTTTTTTACTCACTAGCACTTAACATAATCATTCTTGAAACAATGAATGCTTTTAGCAATTCCAGTTGTGTGTGTGAGTGTGTGTGGCGATGTACAATTGAAAATATATATTTCTAAACCATAGGGAAAGTGAATTTAATTAAGTGTAAAAAAGTGAGTCTTGTGGAACAAAACGAGGTCACTATCCCCATTCTGACCGATACAAGTACTGTACTTGACACTTTTTTTTTTCTTTTTTTTAGGACGAATAAAACAGTGGAATTCTGGATTCAGAGATTTTATTTCCCTTGATTTTTTGTCTTTTGATAATTAAGCGTTCTTAAGATTTTTTAATAGAAAGAGTGTTGAAGCGTGTTTTACGTCACGGACTCCTTTTTCAACAAACGCCGAATACGATAGATTACGAGAGTATAGGAAGATTTTTGAAGAGTTTGGATAAAACATTTTCTTTCGAGTTGTTTCATGAATTCTCATTTATATTCTAAAAAGTCTTCCTCTGGTTTATGGTACAGATTTTGACCTTGTTGTAAAGCAGGTTATAATACCAGATATAAATAAAATTCTACCTAATATCAAGATAGTGGACAGTAGTTCTGTCGTAATTGCATGAATCGGGGAGCGACTAACGTGGATTCAATCCCACCACGGGGCGTTAGGAAGAGCATCCAGCCTTAATCCCTCAGCTCCAACATGTCTGTGTTCCCGCCATTTAAATAAGTATCAATAAATATAGCTCTCTCTCTCTCTCTCTCTCCTCTCTCTCTCTCTCTCTCTCTCTCTCTCTCTCTCTCTCTCTCTCTCTCTGGTAGAAGTGAAGAGCTGATTAGGTTGTATAGACAAGCCCTGGATAAGATTAGGAAAAGGGGTGCAGTTCCTGTGATGTGTGGTATTCTCCCTAGGCTTAGCCAAAGTTCAGAGTGGTGGTCTCGAGCTATAGGAGTAAATGCTAGGATGAAAGTCTTCTGTCGGGAGAATAATATAGGTTTTATAGACGGGTGGGATCGCTTCACTAGTCGTAAGCATATGTATGCAAGGGATGGAGTGCATCTTTCTAATTCAGGTGTCTCGGTATTGGCTGGTATGATAGACAGAGAGGTAGGGGGGTTTTGTTAGACACAAATAATGAAATGATTAATACTTGTGCAGAGAAATTAGTCAGTTAGGGTTCAGTAAATAGTGGGTCAAATAACTGGGAGTCTAAGGATAAGAACCATTTGTTACATAGAACAAATATTAACAAAAAGAATAGCCACAAGAAGGGTGAAGCTAGAGAAAGTTTAAAAGTATATTATACAAATAGCCGTAGTTTAGGTAACAAGATAGAAGAACTGAGAGCCATAGTATGTAGTGAGAGACCGGATATAATATGCATTAGTGAAAGTTGGATTAAATTAGAAAGCAAACACCTTAAAGCTGAGTACATAATTACAGGATATAAACTTTATAATGCTGATCGTAGTGCAGATAAAAGAGGGGGAGGGGTAATTATGTATATTAAAGATAGCCTCAGAAGCTGCATTAAGTCTGGAATTAAGACAAATCTAAATTCAGAAACCTTATGGGTTGAAATTAAAAATAATATAGAAAGTCTAGTTGTAGGAGTAGTCTACAGACCACCTGATCTAGATAATATAGAGTCGCAAGTTATATACGATGAAATTTCTAAAGTGAGCAGGTCAAATAGAGTTTGCATTGTAGGCGATTTTAATTTTAGACATATTAACTGGGAAACCATAACAGGTGATAGTAGCTCTAAGGAGTTTTTGGAAGTAGTAGAAGACAATTTCCTTTCTCAGCATGTACATGAAGCAACACGGGGGGTGAATACACTAGATTTAGTTCTTAGTAATAGAGAGAATATGGTTACAAATTTAGAAGTTGGTGAAAAATTGGGCAACAGTGACCATGATTCCATTAGATTTAACATAATTTTCAAGGAAACTATAAAGGAAAATAAGAATATTGTTCCAAACTTTAGAGCAGGAGATTTTGAGGGCTTAAAAACTAAATTATCTAATGAGGTATGGGAAGGGATTTCTGGGGTACAGATGTGGGTAGTTAATCCAGCAGGTCAGGTCGCAGGTAGCGGATTACCCCGAAATTTGGGTACCACATGCCAAGGATTATCACAAGATAAGATCAATACATTAAATTCTCTCACAGGAAAGAACAGCAGCCCGTCAGTTAATATAAATTTGGATGAGGAATATAACAATTTTGTCATGACTCTTAAGAATAGTCAGAGAGACTATATTCCCATGAAACATTGCAGATCAAGAAAAAATGACCCTAAATGGATGAACAATAGAATAAAGAATCTTATAGGTATTAAAAGAGGAATATACAGGAAACTAAAAAGAGGTGAAGAGCAGGTGAGGCAGCAATATATACAGTTAAACAGGGAAGTTAAAACGATAGTTAGAGAGTCGAAAAGAAAATACGAAGTTCGAATAGCAGGAGAAGCTAAAGAAAATCCTAAAGGGTTTTATCAACATTATCAAACAAAATTTAAGGAAAAAGTCGGACCAATTGAAGTAGCCAATGGCCATATCACAGATGACGATAAAGTGATGTGTACATGTTTAAATGATTATTTCTTATCTGTATTTACAAATGAAAACTTGGAAAATATTCCGGAAGTAGAATCCATTTACAGAGACAGTCCCGATAATATACTTAGTTCAATAAATATTACGAGAGAGGAGGTAATAAAAGAAATAGATAAATTAAAGGCTCATAAATCTCCGGGACCTGATGGAATATATGCTAGAATATTAAAGGAATGCAAGGAAGAGCTTAGTTGTCCTCTAACCGCATTATTTAATAATTCAATAAAATTACGATCGGTACCCATGGAGTGGAAATTGGCAGATGTGGTACCAATATTTAAAAAAGGAGAACGTGTTAAAAAGAATAATTATAGGCCGGTAAGTTTAACGTCAACAGTGGGTAAGATTCTAGAATCCATAATTGCAAATAAAATAAGGGCACATCTAGAATTACACAGACTGATAAAACTTTCACAACACGGGTTTCTTAAGGGTTTTTCGTGCCTTACAAACTTACTGTCTTTTTATTCAGAAGTTTACGAGGCAGTTGATTGTGGGCAAGAATATGATACAATATATCTAGATTTTAGCAAAGCTTTTGATAGAGTTCCTCACAAAAGATTAGTTAAAAAGCTGGAAGCTCATGGTATAGGAGGAGCTGTGCTCAGATGGATCAAACAATGGTTAAAAGACAGAAAACAGAGGGTTTGCATAAATGGAGAGAAATCAGAGTGGGGCTCGGTTACTAGCGGGGTACCACAAGGCTCGGTACTGGGTCCTCTATTATTCATAAGAACATAAGAACATAAGAATAGAGGACACTGCAACATGCCTACTGGCACACACGAGGCAGCTCCATTTTTGAATTGTATTTTCAGCATGTCTAACCTATTCTATTCTACTCTACTTATTTATTATGTTTTTCTTTTTATGATTTTTCTAATAAGCACTAACCTATTCATACCCACCCTACCTCTGTCATATGTCTATCTAATCTACATTTGAAGGTGTCTAAGGTATTGGCATTTACTATCCTACTAGGAAGCTTGTTCCATGCATCAGCTACTCTATTACCAAACCAATTTTTACCAATTTCCCTTCTGAACCTAAATTTATCAAGCTTAAATCCATTATTACGAGTTCTGGTTTGATCATGAATTTTTAAAACTTTATTAATATCTCCCTTGTTAATCCCTTTAAACCATTTATACACTTCAATCATATCCCCCCTAACTCTTCGCCTCTCTAGAGAATGTAGATTAAGTTTTTTTAATCTGTCCTCATATGGTAGATTTCTGATATTGTGTATCATCTTGGTCATTCTTCGTTGCACTCTCTCCAAGGATTCAATTTCCATTCTATAATAGGGTGACCAGAATTGCACAGCATAATCTAAATGGGGCCTAACTAATGCAAGATAGAGCTGCAAAATAACTTTTTCCGTCCTATTGCTGACGCTTCTTGAGATAAATCCTAAAATTCTGTTTGCTTTATTTCTGACTGCTGTGCATTGCTCTCTTGGCTTAAGACTACTACTCACAAGAACTCCCAAATCCCTTTCACACTGAGAACTCATGATTTCATGGTTATTTAGCTTATAACTAGTATTGTCTTTTATAGTACCCATTTTAACTACTTTACATTTTTCAATATTAAATTCCATTTGCCATTTGTCCGACCATTCAGATAATCTATTTAGATCTTCCTGTAAAGCATGAATGTCTTCTTTTCCATTTATAGTTCTACCTATTTTAGTGTCGTCTGCGAATTTACTTAGGTTACTACTGATATCCGAATCCAGATCATTTAGATATACGATGAATAATAGAGGACCCAGTACCGAGCCTTGTGGTACCCCGCTTGTAACCGAGCCCCACTCTGATTTCTCTCCATTTATGCAAACCCTCTGTTTTCTGTCTTTTAACCAATGTTTGATCCATCTGAGCACAGCTCCTCCTATACCATGAGCTTCCAGCTTTTTAACTAATCTTTTGTGAGGAACTCTATCAAAAGCTTTGCTAAAATCTAAATGATCTGGATTCGGATATCAGTAGTAACCTAAGTAAATTCGCAGACGACACTAAAATAGGTAGAACTATAAATGGAAAAGAAGACATTCATGCTTTACAGGAAGATCTAAATAGATTATCTGAATGGTCGGACAAATGGCAAATGGAATTTAATGTTGAAAAATGTAAAGTAGTTAAAATGGGTACTATAAAAGACAATACTAGTTATAAGCTAAATAACCATGAAATCATGAGTTCTCAGTGTGAAAGGGATTTGGGAGTTCTTGTGAGTAGTAGTCTTAAGCCAAGAGAGCAATGCACAGCAGTCAGAAATAAAGCAAACAGAATTTTAGGATTTATCTCAAGAAGCGTCAGCAATAGGACGGAAAAAGTTATTTTGCAGCTCTATCTTGCATTAGTTAGGCCCCATTTAGATTATGCTGTGCAATTCTGGTCACCCTATTATAGAATGGAAATTGAATCCTTGGAGAGAGTGCAACGAAGAATGACCAAGATGATACACAATATCAGAAATCTACCATATGAGGACAGATTAAAAAAACTTAATCTACATTCTCTAGAGAGGCGAAGAGTTAGGGGGGATATGATTGAAGTGTATAAATGGTTTAAAGGGATTAACAAGGGAGATATTAATAAAGTTTTAAAAATTCATGATCAAACCAGAACTCGTAATAATGGATTTAAGCTTGATAAATTTAGGTTCAGAAGGGAAATTGGTAAAAATTGGTTTGGTAATAGAGTAGCTGATGCATGGAACAAGCTTCCTAGTATGATAGTAAATGCCAATACCTTAGACACCTTCAAATGTAGATTAGATAGACATATGACAGAGGTAGGGTGGGTATGAATAAGAACATAAGAACATAAGAACATAAGAACATAAGAACATAAGAATAGAGGACACTGCAACATGCCTACTGGCACACACGAGGCAGCTCCATTTTTGAATTGTATTTTCAGCATGTCTAACCTATTCTATTCTACTCTACTTATTTATTCTGTTTTTCTTTTTATGATTTTTCTAATAAGCACTAACCTATTCATACCCACCCTACCTCTGTCATATGTCTATCTAATCTACATTTGAAGGTGTCTAAGGTATTGGCATTTACTATCCTACTAGGAAGCTTGTTCCATGCATCAGCTACTCTATTACCAAGCCAATTTTTACCAATTTCCCTTCTGAACCTAAATTTATCAAGCTTAAATCCATTATTACGAGTTCTGGTTTGATCATGAATTTTTAAAACTTTATTAATATCTCCCTTGTTAATCCCTTTAAACCATTTATACACTTCAATCATATCCCCCCTAACTCTTCGCCTCTCTAGAGAATGTAGATTAAGTTTTTTTAATCTGTCCTCATATGGTAGATTTCTGATATTGTGTATCATCTTGGTCATTCTTCGTTGCACTCTCTCCAAGGATTCAATTTCCATTCTATAATAGGGTGACCAGAATTGCACAGCATAATCTAAATGGGGCCTAACTAATGCAAGATAGAGCTGCAAAATAACTTTTTCCGTCCTATTGCTGACGCTTCTTGAGATAAATCCTAAAATTCTGTTTGCTTTATTTCTGACTGCTGTGCATTGCTCTCTTGGCTTAAGACTACTACTCACAAGAACTCCCAAATCCCTTTCACACTGAGAACTCATGATTTCATGGTTATTTAGCTTATAACTAGTATTGTCTTTTATAGTACCCATTTTAACTACTTTACATTTTTCAACATTAAATTCCATTTGCCATTTGTCCGACCATTCAGATAATCTATTTAGATCTTCCTGTTAAGCATGAATGTCTTCTTTTCCATTTATAGTTCTACCTATTTTAGTGTCGTCTGCGAATTTACTTAGGTTACTACTGATATCCGAATCCAGATCATTTAGATATATGATGAATAATAGAGGACCCAGTACCGAGCCTTGTGGTACCCCGCTTGTAACCGAGCCCCACTCTGATTTCTCTCCATTTATGCAAACCCTCTGTTTTCTGTCTTTTAACCATTGTTTGATCCATCTGAGCACAGCTCCTCCTATACCATGAGCTTCCAGCTTTTTAACTAATCTTTTGTGAGGAACTCTATCAAAAGCTTTGCTAAAATCTAGATATATTGTATCATATTCTTTGCCACAATCTACTGCCTCGTAAACTTCTGAATAAAAAGACAGTAAGTTTGTAAGGCACGAAAAACCCTTAAGAAACCCGTGTTGTGAAAGTTTTATCAGTCTGTGTAATTCTAGATGTGCCCTTATTTTATTTGCAATTATGGATTCTAGAATCTTACCCACTGTTGACGTTAAACTTACCGGCCTATAATTATTCTTTTTAACACGTTCTCCTTTTTTAAATATTGGTACCACATCTGCCAATTTCCACTCCATGGGTACCGATCGTAATTTTATTGAATTATTAAATAATGCAGTTAGAGGACAACTAAGCTCTTCCTTGCATTCCTTTAATATTCTAGCATATATTCCATCAGGTCCCGGAGATTTATGAGCCTTTAATTTATCTATTTCTTTTATTACCTCCTCTCTCGTAATATTTATTGAACTAAGTATATTCTCGGGACTGTCTCTGTAAATGGATTCTACTTCCGGAATATTTTCCAAGTTTTCATTTGTAAATACAGATAAGAAATAATCATTTAAACATGTACACATCACTTTATCGTCATCTGTGATATGACCATTGGCTACTTCAATTGGTCCGACTTTTTCCTTAAATTTTGTTTGATAATGTTGATAAAACCCTTTAGGATTTTCTTTAGCTTCTCCTGCTATTCGAACTTCGTATTTTCTTTTCGACTCTCTAACTATCTTTTTAACTTCCCTGTTTAACTGTATATATTGCTGCCTCACCTGCTCTTCACCTCTTTTTAGTTTCCTGTATATTCCTCTTTTAATACCTATAAGATTCTTTATTCTATTGTTCATCCATTTAGGGTCATTTTTTCTTGATCTGCAATGTTTCATGGGAATATAGTCTCTCTGACTATTCTTAAGAGTCATGACAAAATTGTTATATTCCTCATCCAAATTTATATTAACTGACGGGCTGCTGTTCTTTCCTGTGAGAGAATTTAATGTATTGATCTTATCTTGTGATAATCCTTGGCATGTGGTACTCAAATTTCGGGGTAATCCGCTACCTGCGACCTGACCTGCTGGATTAACTACCCACATCTGTACCCCAGAAATCCCTTCCCATGCCTCATTAGATAATTTAGTTTTTAAGCCCTCAAAATCTCCTGCTCTAAAGTTTGGAACAATATTCTTATTTTCCTTTATAGTTTCCTTGAAAATTATGTTAAATCTAATGGAATCATGGTCACTGTTGCCCAATTTTTCACCAACTTCTAAATTTGTAACCATATTCTCTCTATTACTAAGAACTAAATCTAGTGTATTCACCCCCCGTGTTGCTTCATGTACATGCTGAGAAAGGAAATTGTCTTCTACTACTTCCAAAAACTCCTTAGAGCTACTATCACCTGTTATGGTTTCCCAGTTAATATGTCTAAAATTAAAATCGCCTACAATGCAAACTCTATTTGACCTGCTCACTTTAGAAATTTCATCGTATATAACTTGCGACTCTATATTATCTAGATCAGGTGGTCTGTAGACTACTCCTACAACTAGACTTTCTATATTATTTTTAATTTCAACCCATAAGGTTTCTGAATTTAGATTTGTCTTAATTCCAGACTTAATGCAGCTTCTGAGGCTATCTTTAATATACATAATTACCCCTCCCCCTCTTTTATCTGCACTACGATCAGCATTATAAAGTTTATATCCTGTAATTATGTACTCAGCTTTAAGGTGTTTGCTTTCTAATTTAATCCAACTTTCACTAATGCATATTATATCCGGTCTCTCACTACATACTATGGCTCTCAGTTCTTCTATCTTGTTACCTAAACTACGGCTATTTGTATAATATACTTTTAAACTTTCTCTAGCTTCACCCTTCTTGTGGCTATTCTTTTTGTTAATATTTGTTCTATGTAACAAATGGTTCTTATCCTTAGACTCCCAGTTATTTGACCCACTATTTACTGAACCCTTACTGACTAATTTCTCTGCACACAGAGCACACAGAGGTTAGTGCTTATTAGAAAAATCATAAAAAGAAAAACAAAATAAATAAGTAGAGTAGAATAGAATAGGTTAGACATGTTGAAAATACAATTCAAAAATGGAGCTGCCTCGTGTGTGCCAGTAGGCATGTTGCAGTGTCCTCTATTCTTATGTTCTTATGTTCTCTCTCTCTCTCTCTCTCTCTCTCTCTCTCTCTCTCTCTCTCTCTCTCTCTCTCTCTCTCTCTCTCTCTATATATATATATATATATATATATATATATATATATATATATATATATATATATATATATATATATATATATATATATATATATATATATATTTATATATATATATATATATATATATATTCGCGAGGTCGACAGATCGGTTCCCATTCAAGACCGAGAGTTTAAGCTGTTTACTGGGAAGGTTACCGCTGTGACTGAACACCACAGTGGAGGGTTGGGGCTTGCACCGGCTGACACCCGCCAGAGCAGGGGCGATGCCTCTGATAGGAGGGCTAAAACCGCAAACTTTAACTTTTAATCTTTAACTTTAATTATAAAGATAAATTACAAATGAATATTAATACTATAAGAAACTGATAAAAGTCACGCTTGTCGTAATGGTTCAATATTTATTCAAAGAAGTTTTTCCTGTTTATTGAAACAAAATCAAGTCTTGTTCTATAACAGTATAGTCGATATATAAACATTGATGAATAGTAAGGGAGTCATCAGTGAAACAACAGGTGGAAATTAACGCTATATTTCAGGTGGCTCCTATAACTAGAACCCCGTTCAAGCACAAGTCTACTGTGGCTGAGGGGTCCATTAAGACCCCAAATATAGCGTTCTTGTTCTATAGCAATATAGTCTATATATAAACATTGATGAATAGTAAGGGAATCATCAGTGAAACAACACGTGGAAAGTAACGCTATATTTCAGGTGGCTCCTATAACTAGAACCCTGTTCAAGCACAAGTCTATTATGGCTGAGGGGTCCATTAAGACCCAAAATATAGCGTTATATTCCATATGTAGTTTTACTTATGGGCGTCCTTACTATTTAATGCTTTGTGTTAACAGTCTGTGCTTACTTAAATATTGGTCAAATTAAATTGCAATACTATATCAAGATTTTAATATACTTTTTTTTTTTTAAATGATTGTGACACCAGAACGGGCCAAAAAAATATAAAACAAACAACCCTCATCGGGCCTGAGCACGAAGAATACATAAAGAGAAACAGAGATGGAGAGTGTAATGACTTGTCAGATGTGAAGGGATAATAAAAGATGTGTGATGAATATCCAAGAATATTCAGTGTAGCTGTAGGCATAGGAAAAGAACCGTAACTGAAGGAAGACTTAACATCGAACTGTCCTGGGCAGACCTATTTAAGTTCAAAAAACCTTCTGCTGTAGTATCGCAACGGGCGGCTGGTGCCATGAGCCAACCTACTACATGTTGGAAAGAAACAAAACATTCAATATCGTGTTTTGGTAATTGGTTTAAAAGTTTTGCAAACTTATTTTAGAGTACATGCAACGTGTTGTATATTACATACTTTTTTTTTTGTGATAGTGAGTTCTAATAATGAAGACATCCTAGCAAAATATATTATTTAATTTCTTTTTTTACTTGAGATGATTAGTATGTGACAGAAAAGTACCTTTTGAAATTTTGTATTTTTTTTACCATTGTGACACCAAGACGGGCCAAAAGATAATAAAGTAAAGAGAAACAGAAATGGGGAGTGCTGTGACTTGTCAGATGTGAATGGATAATAAGAGATGTGTAATGAATGTCTTAAAATATTCAGTGTTGATGTAGAAATAGTAAAAGAATTGTAACTGAAAGAAGACTTAATTTATTGAGATTTCACAAGTATTCACAATGCATATGCTCAAAAATGATGTGTCTAAAATATGTAAATAAAAAGAGTAATATCAACAATATTTTTTTATTAGAAAAAGTTGTAGATATAAAACATCATATATATATATATTTTTTTTTTTATTTTCAAGATCATACATAAATTACAATAAATAATATTGTATCTTACATGACAGTCAAAGTTGGTACATTTATCAGAGACGAACTACAGTTATACATAATCCAGTAATATTTTATATGTTCTGCTATTTTGCTTCCCATTGGAGAAGCTGTCTAGTACAGTGGTAACGCGCTGGCTTCGCATTCACGAGGTCGAAAGATCGGTCCCCGTCCAAGACCGAGAGTTTAAGCTGTTTACTGGCAGGAACTGCTGTGGTTGGACATCACAGTGGGGGGTTGGGGCTTGCCCTGGCTGACGAATACCCATTGTAATGAAATGGAAATAAAGGTTAAAAAAAAAAAAAAATTCGTCTAATCCAATAGACTATTAATATACTGTTCTGCTGTTTGGTCAAATAAAAGAAAACTAAAACATATTTCTTTTCCTGGTCCAGTCATAAAAAAAAGAAACATAACAGTTTTCTGACTCCGTGTAAGAAACCAGAACAATTGTTTCTTTTAAACCAGGTGACAGGAGACAGAAACAGGTTTTCCAGGTCAAAATGGGGTTTAAAACCCTTCATTTTTTCATTAATGGTCTTATATGCACAAAGAAAAACCTAGTGTGAGAATAATGAGTACACTGACGTCTTGTACAATTATCTGCAATTATTATTCAATGGAAGTAATTCCACAACAGGTCTCTCCACTTGATAAGAATCTAGGACTGTAGCGAAACGTGGAAACTTATGAAGTGGAAGACAAAAATTCCTTTTATATATAACTTTTAAAAGAGCCAATGCATCGTCAACTGTAAGCGTTGGTAAATGGACGAGAGGCAGATTGGCCTGAATTTGCGGTGTATAATTCTTTGAATATTTCTTCATCATCCAATGATGGCATTTAACTTTACCATTCCGACAGTGTATGGTATAATCCAGGTCAGTGTTCGCGAGATACATGGTCCAGGCTGCTTCTATTTCATTATCGTAACTCCCCAAAATATGGACATTTTCTCTGAGCTCTAAACTCGCAGTCCTCTCTTCATGATTCACGATTTCTTTGTATAGTCTCACTTGCCAGTGTGCAGACGATGAACAGATATCATTCAGGTCTCTGCCAATTCCGGGTATGAGTTTTATTTTTGGATAATCGATATCCAAACTCTTTAGGACATCGAGAAGGCGTTGCAGTTTATACAAAGGCGTGTAAAACGCTCTCTTATAAAGGACTCTCAGTAAATCCAAACCTTCGTCTACAGTCATGTCTTCCATGTTGCACCCAACAGTCTCAGGACTGATCTGAAGTCGTAGTTTTGACGAAGCCATCACCAGGATCTCTCGATGACATATTAGCTGGCCATTCCTAAATATCAAACTCATATCCAATCCATTGCAGTGATGAAGTTCATACCAGTACCTCACAAAGTCATCGTCGGAGCTTCCCAAGATGAAGACGTTGTCTTCGAAAGGGTTCATCTCTAAATTCAGCTAAAGTGATATGAGACAGAAATATCCAGTGAGACAGATGATGCCTAAATAAACACTGAAAACAGACTGACAGATGACGACGACTTTTTTGCACGTTTGATCTCAGGATTTGGGACAGGTGAATCTGGGTGATCTCGAGAGATTAAATCTTAATTCATTTGTATTGAGGATTATCTTTCCATATCTTCTCAAGGGAGAACTTAAAACAAAGACTTGTCAAAAAAGCAAAGCTTATAATTACTTGTATATTCATCCTCTACGGATTACTTTTAATTATATGATTAATAAAATCATTTTCAAGATAATTTGCATTTTGATTAAGTAGATTTTATGCAAATTATGTCTTTACAAAATATGCATAGACTTAAGGGATTATTTATTTACGCATTAAATAGCAAATATTATTTTTCAATAATCAGATTTTAATAGATAAAAAGCAAAAATTATTATTTTTTTCATAATTGACTGAAGTAAATTTATTCCATTATATATAGAAATGTACACATACCAAATCTACTAAGTGAGGAAACAGTAAATGCTAAATGCTTTTATATCTTGAGGATAGATATTATAAGTATTAGTAAGTAAACATTGACACCGACCAGGAAATGGGGAGTTACGAGCATAGGGCTCTTTCTTCTGAACACATTAAGAACATAAGAATAGAGGACACTGCAACATGCCTACTGGCACACACGAGGCAGCTCCTTTTTTGAATTGTATTTTCAGCATGTCTAATCTATTCTATTCTACTCTAGTTATTTATTCTATTTTTCTTTTTATGATTTTTCTAATAAGCACTAACCTATTCATACCCACACTACCTCTGTCATATGTCTATCTAATCTACATTTGAAGGTGTCTAAGGTATTGGCATTTACTATCCTACTAGGAAACTTGTTCCATGCATCAGCTACTCTATTACCAAACCAATTTTTACCAATTTCCCTTCTGAACCTAAATTTATCAAGCTTAAATCCATTATTACGAGTTCTGGTTTGATCATGAATTATTAAAACTTTATTAATATCTCCCTTGTTAATCCCTTTAAACCATTTATACACTTCAGTCATATCCCCCCTAACTTAAGAACATAAGAACATAAGAACATAAGAATAAGAAGAACATAAGAATAGAACATAAGAACATAAGAATAAGAAGAACATAAGAATAGAACATAAGAACATAAGAATAAGTAGAACATAAGAATAGAACATAAGAACATAAGAATAGAGGACACTGCAACATGCCTACTGGCACACACGAGGCAGTTCCATTTTTGAATTGTATTTTCAGCATGTCTAACCTATTCTATTCTACTCTACTTATTTATTCTGTTTTTCTTTTTATGATTTTTCTAATAAGCACTGACCTATTCATACCCACCCTACCTCTGTCATATGTCTATCTAATCTACATTTGAAGGTGTCTAAGGTATTGGCATTTACTATCATACTAGGAAGCTTGTTCCATGCATCAGCTACTCTATTACCAAACCAATTTTTACCAATTTCCCTTCTGAACCTAAATTTATCAAGCTTAAATCCATTATTACGAGTTCTGGTTTGATCATGAATTTTTAAAACTTTAATAATATCTCCCTTGTTAATCCCTTTAAACCATTTATACACTTCAATCATATCCCCCCTAACTCTTCGCCTCTCTAGAGAATGTAGATTAAGTTTTTTTAATCTGTCCTCATATGGTAGATTTCTGATATTGTGTATCATCTTGGTCATTCTTCGTTGCACTCTCTCCAAGGATTCAATTTCCATTCTATAATAGGGTGACCAGAATTGCACAGCATAATCTAAATGGGGCCTAACTAATGCAAGATAGAGCTGCAAAATAACTTTTTCCGTCCTATTGCTGACGCTTCTTGAGATAAATCCTAAAATTCTGTTTGCTTTATTTCTGACTGCTATGCATTGCTCTCTTGGCTTAAGACTACTACTCACAAGAGCTCCCAAATCCCTTTCACACTGAGAACTCATGATTTCATGGTCATTTAGCTTATAGCTAGTATTGTCTTTTATAGTACCCATTTTAACTACTTTACATTTTTCAACATTAAATTCCATTTGCCATTTGTCCGACCATTCAGATAATCTATTTAGATCTTCCTGTAAAGCATGAATGTCTTCTTTTCCATTTATAGTTCTACCTATTTTAGTGTCGTCTGCGAATTTACTTAGGTTACTACTGATATCCGAATCCAGATCATTTAGATATACGATGAATAATAGAGGACCCAGTACCGAGCCTTGTGGTACCCCGCTTGTAACCGAGCCCCACTCTGATTTCTCTCCATTTATGCAAACCCTCTGTTTTCTGTCTTTTAACCATTGTTTGATCCATCTGAGCACAGCTCCTCCTATACCATGAGCTTCCAGCTTTTTAACTAATCTTTTGTGAGGAACTCTATCAAAAGCTTTGCTAAAATCTAGATATATTGTATCATATTCTTTGCCACAATCTACTGCCTCGTAAACGTCTGAATAAAAAGACAGTAAGTTTGTAAGGCACGAAAAACCCTTAAGAAATCCGTGTTGTGAAATTTTTATCAGTCTGTGTAATTCTAGATGTGCCCTTATTTTATTTGCAATTATGGATTCTAGAATCTTACCCACTGTTGACGTTAAACTTACCGGCCTATAATTATTCTTTTTAACACGTTCTCCTTTTTTAAATATTGGTACCACATCTGCCAATTTCCACTCCATGGGTACCGATCCTAATTTTATTGAATTATTAAATAATGCAGTTAGAGGACAACTAAGCTCTTCCTTGCATTCCTTTAATATTCTAGCATATATTCCATCAGGTCCCGGAGATTTATGAGCCTTTAATTTATCTATTTCTTTTATTACCTCCTCTCTCGTAATATTTATTGAACTAAGTATATTATCGGGACTGTCTCTGTAAATGGATTCTACTTCCGGAATATTTTCCAAGTTTTCATTTGTAAATACAGATAAGAAATAATCATTTAAACATGTACACATCACTTTATCGTCATCTGTGATATGGCCATTGGCTACTTCAATTGGTCCGACTTTTTCCTTAAATTTTGTTTGATAATGTTGATAAAACCCTTTAGGATTTTCTTTAGCTTCTCCTGCTATTCGAACTTCGTATTTTCTTTTCGACTCTCTAACTATCTTTTTAACTTCCCTGTTTAACTGTATATATTGCTGCCTCACCTGCTCTTCACCTCTTTTTAGTTTCCTGTATATTCCTCTTTTAATACCTATAAGATTCTTTATTCTATTGTTCATCCATTTAGGGTCATTTTTTCTTGATCTGCAATGTTTCATGGGAATATAGTCTCTCTGACTATTCTTAAGAGTCATGACAAAATTGTTATATTCCTCATCCAAATTTATATTAACTGACGAACTGTTGTTCTTTCCTGTGAGAGAATTTAATGTATTGATCTTATCTTGTGATAATCCTTGGCATGTGGTACCCAAATTTCGGGGTAATCCGCTACCTGCGACCTGACCTGCTGGATTAACTACCCACATCTGTACCCCAGAAATCCCTTCCCATACCTCATTAGATAATTTAGTTTTTAAGCCCTCAAAATCTCCTGCTCTAAAGTTTGGAACAATATTCTTATTTTCCTTTATAGTTTCCTTGAAAATTATGTTAAATCTAATGGAATCATGGTCACTGTTGCCCAATTTTTCACCAACTTCTAAATTTGTAACCATATTCTCTCTATTACTAAGAACTAAATCTAGTGTATTCACCCCCCGTGTTGCTTCATGTACATGCTGAGAAAGGAAATTGTCTTCTACTACTTCCAAAAACTCCTTAGAGCTACTATCACCTGTTATGGTTTCCCAGTTAATATGTCTAAAATTAAAATCGCCTAGATTATGCTGTGCAA
Organism: Halocaridina rubra; assembly: GCA_037179515.1. Classification (NCBI taxonomy): domain Eukaryota; kingdom Metazoa; phylum Arthropoda; class Malacostraca; order Decapoda; family Atyidae; genus Halocaridina; species Halocaridina rubra. Next base: position 1,475 of record JAXCGZ010017383.1, on the reverse strand, counting down.
TTCTGGTCACCCTATTATAGAATGGAAATTGAATCCTTGGAGAGAGTGCAGCGAAGAATGACCAAGATGATACACAATATCAGAAATCTACCATATGAGGACAGATTAAAAAAACTTAATCTACATTCTCTAGAGAGGCGAAGAGTTAGGGGGGATATGATTGAAGTGTATAAATGGTTTAAAGGGATTAACAAGGGAGATATTAATAAAGTTTTAAAAATTCATGATCAAACCAGAACTCGTAATAATGGATTTAAGCTTGATAAATTTAAGTTCAGACGGGAAATTGGTAAAAATTGGTTTGGTAATAGAGTAGCTGATGCATGGAACAAGCTTCCTAGTATGATAGTAAATGCCAATACCTTAGACACCTTCAAATGTAGATTAGATAGACATATGACAGAGGTAGGGTGGGTATGAATAGGTTAGTGCTTATTAGAAAAATCATAAAAAGAAAAACAGAATAAATAAGTAGAGTAGAATAGAATAGGTTAGACATGCTGAAAATACAATTCAAAAATGGAGCTGCCTCGTGTGTGCCAGTAGGCATGTTGCAGTGTCCTCTATTCTTATGTTCTTATGTTCTTACAATGCAAACTCTATTTGACCTGCTCACTTTAGAAATTTCATCGTATATAACTTGCGACTCTATATTATCTAGATCAGGTGGTCTGTAGACTACTCCTACAACTAGACTTTCTATATTATTTTTAATTTCAACCCATAAGGTTTCTGAATTTAGATTTGTCTTAATTCCAGACTTAATGCAGCTTCTGAGGCTATCTTTAATATACATAATTACCCCTCCCCCTCTTTTATCTGCACTACGATCAGCATTATAAAGTTTATATCCTGTAATTATGTACTCAGCTTTAAGGTGTTTGCTTTCTAAATTAATCCAACTTTCACTAATGCATATTATATCCGGTCTCTCACTACATACTATGGCTCTCAGTTCTTCTATCTTGTTACCTAAACTACGGCTATTTGTATAATATACTTTTAAACTTTCTCTAGCTTCACCCTTCTTGTGGCTATTCTTTTTGTTAATATTTGTTCTATGTAACAAATGGTTCTTATCCTTAGACTCCCAGTTATTTGACCCACTATTTACTGAACCCTTACTGACTAATTTCTCTGCACAAGTATTAATCATTTCCTTATTTGTGTCTAACAAAATCCCCCTACCTCTCTGTCTATCATACCAGCCAATACCGAGACACCTGAATTAGAAAGATGCACTCCATCCCTTGCATACATATGCTTCGAACATAAGAACATAAGAATAGAGGACACTGCAACATGCCTACTGGCACACACGAGGCAGCTCCATTTTTGAATTGTATTTTCAGCATGTCTAACCTATTCTATTCTACTCTACTTATTTATTCTGTTTTTCTTTTTATGATTTTTCTAATAAGCACTAACCTATTCATACCCACCCTACCTCTGTCATATGTCTATCTAATCTACAT